>APFE030537836.1:0-31660 GCA_000404065.3 Pinus taeda | reverse complement strand
ATGTTGTTGATTTATTATTTCAGTTTTAAGGTCTCAATAGGATGTGTTTTGGCAACCATAATATCAATTAATTGAACTATTTCATTGACTTGATATTCATCATAAACAAAGACATATTTAAATCCCAATATTTTAATTATCTTGCTCTTAGTTGGGTTAGATCTATATTTTCCTAATTAAGATAGGATTTAGATTAGTTTCTTTTACTTGTATCATAGAATAAACTTGCATTTAGAGCAAATTATACACGCCTTAAGTCCTCTTCTCAAAGAGGCAAAAATTTAGTTGTGGCTTGGCTGAGCCCAAATCAGCTTAAGGGGTCATTCTCTTGCCTGATCAGCAAGGAGAAGTGATCTGATATCCCTGTCTATTGGTAGTGAAAGACATATCATAAACCAATAGCAATAGGGAGAAGGTAACTGGACCTAGATGAATAGTCGGAGCCACCACACCAAACGGAAAAGGAGCTGCTTTTAAGGTCCGGACTGGGTGGTTATCCCCCAATGTTGTTGCAGCGATTTTCGAGGCATCAACAGAAGGGTCAGGTTAAGTCCTTGTTCAAGTTTTGGTTTACAAGATTTGTTTCCATGTTATTTATCATCATGGGAGTCTTATTGAGTTCTGGGTAGAGGCTTGAGTCCTAGCCCTAAAAAAGTGGCTTAAAATTTAGGGTCGTTGGCATAGAACTGACTAGAAAAGTCCACAGTTGCTGGGAAGTAGGCTTGTGGGAACGACTGGAGGGTTCCAACCACTTGGAAGCCTTTTCAAGGGAGTGACTCAGGCTCTAGGATAGTGGAAAAGAAAGTTAACTCATGGGTTGGACACATGGAGGGTTTGGGTTTCTCCTAGAGGTCTTGTAACACCTAGGAGAAGTCAGTAAGGCCTTAATTTATCGACTCCATTTCCTTAAGGCCATATAGGAGGTTGAGTCTTATCATAGTAGCCCTTGAGCTCATGTTTAGCTTGGGCAATCCGGTTAAAGTGGGTAGATATGAGAGGAGGTGATGTTACATAATGCTTGCTCTGTTATAGCTTACTCTATGCCTGTAAGTACTGTAATGATTGGTGTTCTATCTAGATTACTGTCTCCTTTCCCATTAGATAGTGCTTCCACTTCTTCACATCTTGCACCATGGCATAGAGCTCCTATCGCAAGTAGGGTACTTAAGGATGACCATATGAAATACTTAATAATGGTAGCATGCATGCCTTCCTCCCTTCATCAAGACAACTCCCATAACATACCCACTCACATTTATCTACACTTCAAAGGGTCGCTGCAAGTTTGGTAATACTAGAATTGGTGTTTTATTGGTTTTCTTCTTTAGCTCCTCGAAAGCCTTTTGCTGACCTTTTCCCCACTAGAAACCCTTGCCACTTGCTAATGAGGCTATGAATTTCCTCAAGTACTGTGTTTACCCAATGAGACTCCTAACCTCAGAAACATTAGTAGACACCATCCATTTCATGAAGGCCTCCATATTGGAAGGGTCTATCTTCAGTTCTCTTCCATTGATCACATACCCCAAATACACCAAAGGTTGTTGCGCAAACTCGCACTTCTTTAGGTTTGCTAGTAGCTAGTGCTTCTTCAATGTTTCCAACACCTGTGTCAAATGTGAAATATGCTCCTCCCAGGTAGCACTATATACTAGTATATCATGCAAATAGACAATAACAAATTAATTTATAAAAGGGCGCAATACATCCTTCATTAATCTCATAAATGTATTTGGTGCATTACATAGGCCAAATGACATAACTCATTAATCATACAAATCTTGTCTGGGTTTGAAGGCAGTCTTCCATGTATCTTCTTCTTTGACTTGAACATGGTGATATCCAGACTTCAAGTCCAACTTGGTAAAGTACTTTTCTTGTTGCAAACGATCTAGCAAATCATCTATCCTAGGTAGGAGGTATCTGTTCTTGAGTGTGATTTATTCAATGCTTTGTAATATATACACATCTGTCAAGTCCCATCCTTCTTTGGCACAATGATGATGGGTAACCCATATGGTGATGTACTTGGACAAATGACAACCTATTCCAGCAATTGTTACAACTGTTTCTTCACCTCACTTGCTTCTATAACATACTTCCTATACAACCCAATATTTGGCAATGGGGGAGTTCGGGAATAGTTGGATCTCGTGTTCCACTTCTCTCGTAGGTGGTAACTCTTTGGAATCTCGAAACATATTCTTTGATGCATGTAACAACTCCTCCAATTGTTGTTTCTTTTTCTTAATACACCCCTCCAGGGATGCCTTGCCTCTTATTGACTCCTCTTCAGACTGAATTTATCTTAAAAACAATAAAACATACTTCTTGTTGGAACTGATCAATTTCTTGGCTTGGTTGACACTTACTAGTGAATTTATTTAATTTACTTTGTGCGTGTTGATGATGAACGATTTTCCATCCTTGACGAGTCGGTAGTGATTAGATCTCCTCATGAATATTGCATCATACATGTACATGTGTTGACTTCCAAACACGATGCCACATACATCAAGGGGAACCACATCTAGATCCACTTCATCAATAAAATCGACACTGATAGCAAATCTGATTTTACATTGTTTTGTTACCTTCAAATTTGCATCCTTATTTGCCCACCCTAGTGGATATGGGTTTCAATGATCACGAACTTCCAGCCCCAACTTCTTGACCAATTATGCTGTAATGAGATTCGCCTGCGATCATAAGTCAAACAGAGCATAAATATTTGTCTTCTTGACTTGTATCTTTGTATGGAAGAGTTTGGTCATTTCATTCTCTTCTTATTGCTAAAGGCTACTTAGATTCACCTTCTTCTGCACTGACATATATACGATCTTCTCATCCACGTCCGAGTTTCTTTCAACTTGGTTTCTCAAATCTAAATCCATGGGATTCTTCTTCTTGTTCTTTAGGCTTAGCTCTGGATGCAACTTCCAACACTTCTCCTCTGTATGGCCATCAATGTTGCAATGGTTATAGTGGTTGATAGGATCTTTGCACTAGTGTGTTGTGGTTGTGATCTTTTTATCTTTCCCCCCTTTTTGCTTCTTCTTCCCCTCATTAGAAGCTTCTTGTTGCTCCTTCTTCTTCGATCCACTTGATTGCACTCTTTTCATGCTTATGTTCTCCAGGTATTGTGTATGCATACAAGCCTTGTCCATTGATTTGGGCTTGAACAACATCACTCGCTCACTCATATGGAGGCACAGACCCCCAAAATACTTGAGGAGTATATCTGGGTTCTTTGGAGAGATACCCAACATTATAGCCATATTCTTGAATTTCGTGGTGTACTCCTGCACGCTTTGGCCCAACTTTTTTATGAAGTAATGCCATCAGATCCATTGGTCCTCCACGTACCCAATGGGATAAAACTATGAATTAATGAGGGTTTTGAAATCTTCCACTTAGTCACTGGAGGTTCTCCCTCCAACCTCAGGGTTTTTGTGTGGCTCTCCCACCAAGTCAGTGCATGGCCCTCCAATTTTAGCCCCGCAAATGAGATTTTCTATCCTTCTTCAAGCTAATGGACATTAAAATAAACTTGTAGTTGCTACATCAATTGGTTCATCTTTAAAGCGTCAATCTCACTATGGTATGGCTTGATATTGACTTTTGGTTCCATTTTAAACATGGATTGATTCAAGTCACTCGAACAGGGTAGATCTTTTTCGGGTTCTTTCTTCGACTGGTTCTTTGTTTCTCCCCGATATTCTGATCTTCGTTCTGATTTGTCCTCTGCATTTGAACCCCCATCTTCTCCAAATATCCTTGAATTTCTATTCAAGGCTACCATGAGGAGGTTCACATTATGTTTGATATCTATGACTTGTTGTTCCAGCCACATAAACCTCACCTCCGCAGGATGTCGAGGTTCATTTACATATTTGTCAGCCATGATTAGGGTTTTAGGATTTTCATCCCTGCCGATCTAGATCCCTGCAATCTCCACAAAATACCCAAAGAAACCTACTATGATACCAATAGATCCATAAAATGTTGTGGATATTCCACTAGATAGTTCCTCACAACAGATCTAATAATAATATATTAAAATTCTGAATTTTTTACACTATTACAATTTTATCAAAACTCTAGATCTGTAAATTCAACTGTAATTTGTGCATGCACACGAATGGAAATTATGCAGAAAAGTAGAGAACGAAAAAAATAAGCTCACACACACACACATGAGACACAATATGTTCTCTAACCTTTTTGGGAGAAAACCTAGCTAAAAGGTGAGGTCGCTTCGCTCTCTTTCTCTGTCTGGAAAATGAGGTTGCAGGTACAAAGAAGTAATGCCTATGGCCCATGGGCTTCTACAGTGCAGATATCCTCTCTATGTTCACTACCTCCTATCTCTCTTGGCTACCTTTTCTCATCTATGGAACAAAATGCTCTCGAAAAAATGGAATGCCTCTTCCTCCTAGTGTCTCGGTTATAACACAACCTGATAGCCTACTAGTGGTTAATTTTGACTACATCACCTCTTAAAATATAGACTCTTCTAGAGTCTTTTACATCAAAAACACATGGTTAGCCCCTTTTCCATGAATAATGGGGGTTGATGTGACATCCCCCTGAAGTATAGGTGTGAAAATAAGAAGGTTAACTTTTGAGTGGCATAACTTTTGCAAACAGAATTTGATTAACATGCTTCTTGAACCATTGGAAAGATCTCTATGTGTAGAATGGAATTAAAAGGTGTACGCTAAAGAAATAAATTTTACCCCCAAAAAATGTTGTTTGATGCCTCAAAACGCTCCCAAAAGGTTTCAAACCCCGTTTTGCCAAATTGGGTCCCACTAGTAAAAACGGTCTGCGAGGTGATTCCTCCACTTTTCCACTCTTAATGCATCAACATGGATGACAAACAATATAATGATCCAATCAGAATCATTGTTCTTTAGGATCCGGTCATATAGGCTATGACACTTTTCTTTACTCTATTGTTGGTTATTCTACTAATTGTTCTTATTGTTGGTCCTACAACTAGTAGGTGGTGCTTCAATTATTACTTATGGTGTTGCTAGCTAGCCTTTAATTCACTCTTATGGATCTATAGGGATGGATCTTGATCTTGAACATAAGAATATGGTATGTATGCTTCTTTTTCTTTAGGGTCAGGTCTTGTAGGCTATGGCTCTTTCCTTTACTCTGTTGTCGGGTCTTCTACTGACTGGTCTTGCTAGTTTTCTTTGTTCTTCTTGTACTATTTTCATGTCTTTTTAAGGCCATGTTTATTTCTGGTTTTTATTTCTCATTTTCTTTCTGATCCTGAATTTCATTTCTTTCTGAATGCCTAAATATCTCTTTTCCTTTATGTGCATGTTGTAATTCTATCTATTGTCTTAACTTGGCCATATTTTTTTTGTGAATGGAGTCCAAAAATGCCTAGGCTATAGTGAGTGCATCCACCAAGATTGTGCAGGGTAGCCCAATGTCTAGTTCATTTGCTACTTATTCCCTTTTTCTAGTTCTACCTTATTTTCTTTTGTTCTCTTTTCTCATTTTTGTATCTCTCTAGACCCATTGGTACCTCCCTCAAGACATAGATTTTCTTCAAGACCTGCCGCTCTTCCAAGTCAGCATCATCTGGAAGCTTTTGTTTCTTCCCTCCACCAGGTGCTTTCAACTTTTTCCATTCCCTTTTTTTTGGTGAACCCTGTGTGGTAAATGTGAGTGTAGATAAGCATGCCTTTGATTCATCTTCCTCCTGCCCTTCATATTCTTTTGAACCTATGTCAATTTTAACTATCGAAGGAATGCCACATTTACAATCCATCTATCTAGACAAATTTATAAATTGTTGAATACATCTTCCTTTATAATGTAGTACTCAAATTTAGTGAATTCACCAGCTCCACCTTTTTAACTAAACTTTTGTTGTGTTGGGATACTACTTAACATGGACCTCAAGTTTGAGTTTTCTTCTAATATAAGTTTCGCATGTCACTTTGGTTCCATCAGCTTTTAGTCTAATCAACTAGCCATTAAATAGTTTTTGAAAGGATGGTTACGTGTTGTCAAATTTCTAGTTTTTGGGAAAGAAGACATACATCTAAGGTTGAGTACTATGGAGGTGAATTTGTAGTTTTGAGGATGTTTTTAGGTTGAATTTGTGCATGGCAATATAAATGAGAAGAGATGGAAACCTAATTTGCTTGGATTTGGCTTGGTATTATTCATAATTTTGCTTGAAAAAACATTCTATATATTTGGATCAATTGCATGCATAACCCTAAGTAACTATTTTGTTTATAACCTATAAACAATATAGAGCAACATTTGAAGATCTACCTATACTGGAAAGACTCATTAGCACAATCCTTGCTACTCATTTTCAGTGTGTCTCCTTGATATATTTCAACAACAACAATTTTGAATTTTGTCCCACAAGCATTATATCGTTGTGTTGTATGTGAGAACATGGTACTCAAAACATTAAGACAAATTTATCCAAAGTGAACATTCAGATGTTAAATTGTGTACCATTCATATGAGTTTCAAATGCACAAATGTTGAATCATTTGCATGAATCATGGGATTAAGGCATACTAATTTCAAAATGCATGCTTGTGGACACCATGAAGAATCAACCACCTTGTTAACCATTATGGAATTATCGGTCATGCTCTTCTTAAAACTATTGCATCGATCCTTACCCCTCACACTTCCATTTAGTACGTTCTAGCCTTCTAGGATAACTCTGTTCCTTCTCATCATGGAGCCTACCTTGATAGAGAATGCCATCACTTTGTTTCTAGCTGGCTCTAAAACTCTCCAATCATCCCTCCAAGTATTTGAGATCGACCATATTTCTTCAACAAAAACATCATCCCCACGTTACCACATTTCCCTCTTTGACAGGTCTTGCTAGCACACAACTTTATTTTCATCTGCTTACAATGGGCATGTCACCTCCGATGACTTTCATTTGGGGTCAATTATCATTCTAAAAAAAAACACTTGCACACATTTGCAAAACTATGTGTATATTCACACTCTTCGCCCCATCCTTTATGCATTTGTCACTTTTTCCTCTCTTCCCCGCTTACATTGCCACAGATGGCCCATTTATTTCCTCTTCTTTAGGACTATAAAAGTGCTTAAGCTTGAAGTTGTTCAACACCATGCAACTATGATTGGGGACCCAAGCCTTTTTAAAATCATACAACCATCCACATTCCAAGCAGGCTCTTCGATGTCACAAGGCCCCTCATTGCATAGTCCCACTTCAGTAGAGGGTTTCACTTCAACATCAACTAAATTGTCCTCTCCTACACTTGTTTCCATTCCATTCATGGCGATCAAACCCTACCATAAATATTGGTCAATTTAGGATAGGGTTCTTGAAAAAACAATCGTTCACTCATACAACAATGCTATGGGCTCCGGAAAGGTCTTTGGATTTTGACTTCGTTGATTGTGTCGATTATGAGATCCATCTCTCCACCTTCAATGATTTGGTAGATTCCTTGCATGCCTTTGTTAAGGTTGGCCAGGTTTACAAGGTTTCCAATGGGGTATTCAAGCCAACAAACACAAGTTGCAACCATCTAAATAGTAAATGGGAGGTCTTCCTCTTTGCAACTTCCACTACCCAACCTTGCTTGGAGGATGCTCCAACTATTCCTTTCCACCACTTCATTTCAAACCTGTAAGTGAAATCATATCTTCAAACCTCGCCTCAATTGTGGAAATCATTGATGTGGTCAGATCCACTCCCTTACCTCCACCATTCATCAAAGAGATGGGTCTAAGATACCTACAAAAACTCACAACTTGGAGGACCTGTCTGGGTATAGCATTGACATCACACTGTGTGGTGAACATTGCCAATTTATAGGCAAGGAACTCACTGCGCTCCACTTTTCAAATGCATCACTCATGCTTGCAATCAAAGGGGGCCGAATATCCAAATTTAATGGAAGGACTGTAGGGACCATCTCCACCAACATCTTCCTTCTGAATCCATACATTCTAAAGACTCATAAGCTCCAATTGTGGTTATGTGAAAAAGGCTACTTTAACTCTTCACCATCATTGAGTAAAAATTTATCTGGGTCTTCCAAGTGAGCCTGCCCACAACATAAATTTGTCAACCTCATATCCTTGTGTCCCCTCATAAAAGAATCAAGGTTCTCTATTCGTACAACCATCACCCGTATTGACATGCAAGATTTCTACTTCCTTGCATGCCCTCTCTCATCTGATGGCATGCAGTGCATGAAAAAGGTTTTGCACCACTCGAATGGAATGTGGCACTACACAAAATGTGATAGCAACTTCTCAGAGTGTGACTACTACTATATGCTAAAACTTGAATTGCATGACCAAAAAGGGCTACTGAAAAATGTCATGGCTTTTGATGATGTCATAACTGAGCTCATGGGTGTCCTAGCTAAGGATTTTTTCATACTCTCGACTGATCCTGATGTTATCCATGAGAATTTTTTAAGGGTTTCATGTCATCATTTCCTCTTCACATTGTCCACGAATACAGATAGCTTGAATGGTGTCGGTCACCTGAAGGTTGTCCTGGTCAATTCAGAAGAAATCGCTTATGGCACTACATGTGCTCTTGTCCTCGAAGACAAGAAGAAATTATGTGGCCCTGCAGTTAATAGTCGTTTGTCGCCTTTGAGTGTAATGTCCCCATCCCCATAGGAAGCTTATGACAGAATCCACTAGTCTAAAGTGGTTCCTGTAGTCTAAAGCGGTGAAATAATTAATAAGGGGACTTATTGCCTAAGGAGACTTTATTAAAGAAGGACAAAGGAAAATATTTCCTAGGCAAGTTATATGTCACTTTAACTTTATAAATTGAAAGTATCATAAAGTGACTTTATAAAAGTGAATTTAATAAAAAAAATAAATAAATAAACAGGGAAAAAAGGGAAGGTGAAGATGAAAAGACAATCCCAAACTCATTAAAGAAGGGAATTGAGGAGGCTCCCTTCATTCATGCATTATGTGAGTTTAAAGAGAGAGCTCTTAGAGAGAGTTGGGAGAGGAGGTTGAGGGCTTTGGAGCCCTAGCTTCCATAGCAAACTTCGGTGTTGTGAGGATACCCCCTAGTTTGAGAATGAAGTCACTCAGATTTCACCATTGAGTTTTAATGGAGAATAGGATTTTTGAGAAATAAAGAGGTATACTAGTGTTCTGGTTGATTTTATGGTCCTGTTAGTTATTTTCCATCTCATTATGACGGGTTGGGAGATACCAATGAAGATATCAGGTGCCAAGCCATTGCTGGGGTCAATTTGATAGTCAAATCTCATACAACCAAAGGAAATCGAATGTTTGGTGCCATAAGACGAGTTTTGGAGCTTGAATATACCTCAAATCATTCATTTCCTTGCTGGTTCAAGTTATATAGTTGAGAAACAAATTTTGATGAAGAGGAGGGAAGTTGAATCTCCTCCCATTTTCTGCTAGATGAGTTCTCTTCCTACTGGGAACATTTTGCTGCCATTTTCTAGGTTGTTTTGTTGTCTACACGAGCAAGTCTAGCCACTATTTGGGTGCACAAAGTTGTTGTGTGTTGGGGTTGCATATTGTCTCTAGAGGTGCTTGATTTTGTGTCTATTTGGAGCTGCATTGGGATGGTAGCCTTTGCTAGTGATTTGGACAGGTTGTGGACTCTTTATGGTGACCAAATCTACTAGTTATACCCATCTATCAGTTGTTGGTTAAGTGTGTCTCTATACTTGGGAGTTCCGGTTTGATTTCCTGTACCTCGGCATTATCTTGGTCTTTTAGCAAAGCTGGTATATTATTCAAAGAGGGTTGATATCTATTTATGTGCTACCTACTGTTTGTTGCCACTACTTATGAGGTTATTACTTTTCTCTAATTCACTATATACTCAAATCTTGAATGTGAGAAGGTTGTTTCTGGATTATATTATTATTGTATCAAATGTGTAATTATTTCTGAGTTGCTATAAGGAGTATATTTGTGATTTGAGAAGTCCGTTGGTTCATGTTATTCATTGGATGAAATGCCCAGAAGTTAAAAAAAAATCAGTGAACACCTACAACAGAGTGTATACAACATGTTTGAAGAAATTCATCACTGAAAACTCGAACCAAAACTCAGAAATTTTTAAGAAAAACTAGCAGTGTTAGAGTTTGGTATCTTATAGTGGTATCAGAGCCTTAATCTTGGCTCAGCCTGTGGGTTTTGCTTGAAAACAATTGGCTGAAAAAATCATGACAAAAAAAAAATTAAAAAAATCTATATGCAGGAATAACATATAGGAGGAAGCATAATTACAGAGAACCAACTCCTCTCTCAAAGGAATATATCCCTGATACAAAGAATGAAGAAAGGCCAGAAGGGAGCAAGGGGTTAGAGAAAACACCTGAGTTTGAAAGGCCAAATACGGGGATAAAAAGGAACAAGCTTTTAATAGCTTACTCTAGGCCATAAATGACTCGGCCAAGGGCCAAAAAGAGATAGTGGATGTAATGAAGGGTATGAAACAGACAAGGGATTCCATTGGAAAGGAGCCATTGAATGGAAAAGGGTCCAACAGTGCTGAAAGCGGCCATGCCCGAATTTATCTACAGAATCCATCCTGCACTGAAAACAAAATGGCCAAACCCAATATGCCTTAGTTTGTGTACTAGGTCATAGAATACTTAATAGAGAAGGGTGATTTTGGAATCCCTTATGTATATTACATGGAACAATGTCAATCTCTAGGACAGGATTTCTGCGCTGCTATGAGCTTCACTGGTTTCTGCCATCTAAAGCTAAAGAGCAGGCCCAAACCATCTTAGAGTTTCCAAGGAAAAATCATGAGCTGCAGAAAACACTAGGGAAGGTGACCATCCCCTGTTTTCATGGGTCGTCCAAATGCTCAGCTAGATCATGAGTACAAAAATTGGACACTTACTTTTAGCTGCATCATATGATAGAGGAGGAGGCTATCAAATTGACCACCCTGCACTTGGATGTTGAGACCCATGAGTGGTGGTACCATGGGTTGGTGACGTTGGGACATAACAACATCACCTCATACACATAGTTCACCCATAGGCTTATTTAGCCCTTTGACAGGAAGGATTCAGAGATACATTTTAGAGAGCTAACGCAACTCAAGCATATGGGTAGTCTGGAGGCTTATATTTTAGAGTTTTAGAGACTGTCAGTCATGGTCACAGATATTTCAGAGGCCAGATTGGTGATGTTATTTGTAGAGGGGTTGGCAGAACCTCTACATGCATGGGTCAAGAGTTTTGAACCCACCACACTTCGTGCAAAAATCAATAAAACTAGGGACTTACAGGATGCAACTTCCAAAAATAAATTCACTCCTAAGGGTAATGAGGTCAAGCCCTTTCAAAAGGAGTGGACCGAGAAACCAAAGTTGGATGAGGAGCTCTAAAAAGAGCTAAGGAAGAAGAAAATTTGTATCAGTTGTCAAGAACCTTGGGCACCGAGGCACAAATGTGTGGGCAAAGACAATGCAGGCAAGGCCCACTACATTGAGGTGTGCTCAAAGAGTGACAATGATGAGGAGCGGGCACAAGGACAAATATAAGGGAAGATGCACCAAACCGTTAGACGTGAGTCCTCGCATGCAGAGGGCCAAGCTCCTATTCTTGCCTCTATGTTGAGATTCCCTATATACCATACCTTCAGAGTTAGAGGGGTTATAGATGAGCATAAGGTGACAATACTGGTTGATGGTGGGGCTTCTCACAACTTCATAGATGCGGAGCTAGTGGAATGAAGGGTAATTCCTACAATAATGAAGGGCAATTCCTACAACAGAATTTGATGGTTTTATAGTCATAATACTCAATAAACATTAGATGGAATGCAACAGGTGCATCCCCAAGCTACAACTCACCATGGGAAACTACATAGTGACATATGACTTCTTTGTAGTGGATGTGTCGAACGCTAATGTGGTGTTGGGGTGGAAGTGAATTTATTACATAGGAAAGTATACCACAGATCAACGAAACATGGAAATGGAGTTAAATGATCCATTAGATGGCAGGAGGGTAGTCTTGAGATCCATGCATAAATACTCATCGAAGCTCGTGTCGTTCAACCACATGGAGGTTGTATTGAAACACATTGGCATCGAGTGGGCAGTAGAGTGCCTTATTACAGATAACAGATAGTCAGAGCATCCACAACCACGCTCAAATGACATATATGTATTAATTCGTAAACATCATAAAGTTTTTGATGATATTCCTCCAGGTATACCACCATATAGAGGCTATGAGCATGCTATAGAACTCGAGGAGGGTGTACAGATAGTAATAACCACTCCTTATCAACATCCCGAACTGAAATTTCTTGAGGGAAAACAATCTTGGATGGGGAGGACTGTAATGTCCTTGTCCCCATATGAAGCTTATGATGAAGTCCGCTAGCCTAAAGTGGTTCTCGTAGGCTAAAGCGGTGAAATAATTAATAAGGGGACTTAAATTTGCCTAAGGAGACTTTATTAAAGAAGAAGAAAGGAAAATATTTCCTAGGCAAGTTGAATGTCACTTTAACTTTATAAAGTGAAAGTATCATAAAGTGAATTTAATAAAAAGAAAAAAATAAATAAAGAGTGAAAAAAGGGAAGGTGAAGTGGAAAAGACAAAAGGGAAGGTGAAGACGAAAAGACAATGCCAAACTCATTAAAGAAGGGAATTGAGGAGGCTCCCTTCATTCGTGCATTGTGTGAGTTTGAAGACAGAGCTCTTGGAGAGAGTTGGGAGATGAAGCTAAGGGCTTTGGAGCCCTAGCTACCATAGCAGACTTCGGTGTTGTGATGATACCCCCTAGTATAAGAGTGAAGTCACTCAGATTTCACCATTGAGCTTCAATGGAGAATAAGATTTTCGAGAAATAAAGAGGTATACTGGTGTTCTGGTTGATTTTATGGTCTAATTAATTATTTTCCATCTCATTGTGATAGGCTAGGATATACCAATGAAGATATTATGTGCCTAGCCAATGCGGGGTCAATTTTATAGTCAAATATCATACAGATAAAGGAAATAGAATCTCTGGTGCCATAAGACGAGTTTTGGAGCTTGAATAGACCCCAAATACTTCATTTCCTTGCTGGTTGAAGTTATATAGTTGAGAAACAAGTTTTTATGAAGAGGAGGGAGGTTGAATCCCCTCCCATTTTCTGCTATATGAGTTCTCTTCCTGTTGGGAACATTTCGTTGCCATTTTCTGGGTTGTTTTGTTGTCTACATGACCAAGTCTAGCCGCTATTTGGGTGTCACAAAGCTGATGTGTGTTGGGGCTGAATATTGTCTTTAGAGGTGTTTGATTTTGTGTCTATTGGAGCTACATTGGGATGGGAGCCTCTGCTGGTGATTTGGACAGGCTTTGGACTCTTTATGGTGATCAAATCTGCTAGTTATACCCATCTATCAGCTGCTGGTTAAGTGTGTCTTTGTACTTGGGAGTTCTGGTTTGATTTACTATACCCGGGCATTGTCTTGGTCTTACAACAAAGCTAGTATCTTATTCAAAGAGGGTTGATATCTATTTATGTGCCACCTACTATTTGTTGTCGCTACTTATCAGGTTCTTACTTCTGTCTAATTCACTATATACTCAGATCTTGAATGTGAGAAGGTTGTTTCCAGATTATATTATTATTGTATCAACCATGTAATTATTTATGAGTTGTTATAAGGAGTATATTTGTGATTTGAGAAGTCTGTTGGTTCATGTTAGTCATTGGATGCAATTCCCAGAAGTTAAAAAAAATACAGTGAACACCTACAACATAGTGTAGACAACATGTTTGAAGAAATTCATCACTGAAAACTCGAACCAAAACTCAGAAATTTTTAAGAAAAACTAGCAGTGTTACAGTTTGGTATCTTACATTTAGCCTCCCTATTCTTCTCACGTATCAAATGGAAATGTAGACAACACCTTATATATGTTCCTCCAAACATCTTCATTTATTCCCCCTACCACCCTCTTTTTCCATTCACACATGATGTTATACGTTCACTTCATCATTGAACTTCTCTCCTCCATGTATCTACACCTACATTACACGATGCATCTTCTTCCTTTGAAGATAATATATATGCTCTTTTGTTTTTCCTTATAAGCAAGGTAGTGTATTTGTGTCCATGCTTTTTACAATTCCCACTCCCATTATTTCATTCTCCCCCTTTCTTATTGCATGAATAACTTCCTCCTTTCTCTACTGCTCAAATTAATCTCAAGCATAATTCTTCTTTGTTTTCTTATGAGCTTTTAATTTATGTGTTTTGAAACAAAAAAAATTCATTGACTTGTTAGAAAATCTTGTTGCTTCTTTAACTTTAATATTATTGATATTTAGTTGTTTTGTATCTTACATATTTATACTTCTTACCTTGTACATATCCTCTTCATCACTTCATGTTGCACAAATAATATGTGGATGTACACACTCCTTCACAATTTGAAAAGAAAAAACAAAAACAAAAAACACTCACTCTTGTTTCCTTTCCTTTTGAATAGATAGTTCTACCCTCCCCTTTCATTGAAAATTATTCCTTCTACCGACACTCCTTTGTGCACTCTTTTTTTGCGCTTAACACTACTCTCCTCGGCTCCTGTATGCACTAATATTCACATCCCTATTTTTATATCAAGATGGACATGCTAGAGGCTTCTGAGAGACCCTCAAGAAATGTTTGTAGGAGACTCCTCTATACACAAAACAAAGACACCTCCAATAGACAAAGATGTCTCAAATATAGAGTTGCTAGGTTGAACCCCCAGTCTTGTCAAACTACACCCCCTGATGATGTTGCTCTGCCCCAACATCTTGAAACTTTGTTTCCAACCCCATCTCCTTCAACATTTTCTACTCTCGAGTTGCCTTCACCTTGCCTTTGTGCCTTCATCACCCTAGCCTAATTTACCCTCCGCCTCTCACACTCCACCATCAACCCATGCCACTTCGCATTCCCATCCCCAAAATCTATTCAACATCGCCCTTAATCATGCACACCACCAATTCTGTGAAAGGATAAATGACCTCTCTCCCTTGCATGTTTGCTCCATATGCAAGGAATCATACATAAGTATGAAAACTAAGTTCTTGCATGGTATCATCTATTCCTTTCGGTTTGCAACTACAAAGTCCACCCACCGTTTCTCCCTTGTAAACAACATGGACCCCGACAACCAACAATTTTTCCTTGCTTCTCTAACCCAAAAAGAGGAAATTCTCATAGGGTGTGTTAACCCAATCTTGTAAGTCACCCATCAACATGGTGGCCAATATAAGTACAACAGTCATGTTATTTGTTTCCCCCAAGACATAACTACTATTATCAACACCTTCTTGCACTTAGTTTCCGATTTGGACATTGTATTTTTTACTATACATGGCTCTAACTAGAGGGCATATGAGTTCTTCATAAGCAGAGCACGTGTTGTTGGGAATTTGGATTACTATCTAGTGCATGATCCCTACTACAAGGATGTCCATGTGGACTAGTGTGCAGTATCTACCTTGCGTACTCACCCCAACAATATATCTTCTCTCCTATGACACATTACCCCCTTTTCTCTTGATCCCCAAATTGACATTCTTGCCTTGGATCATGGCATTCCTACACCATCCACCCCAAAAGACCTCCATCCATCCTCTTTTGTATCAACACCCCCAAATTCCTATACCAAGATTGAAGAAATATGAAACTACTTGCACTCTTCCCATTCTGATTCCACCCCTTTGATTGCCTGGCTCGTTGTTTCCCTCTCTATTGTCAATGAACACACCATGAAAGGCCACTTTGCTATGGCCTTCCCCACGCTCTTCCCCAGAAGGGTTTCCATGATCGCTCAACCACGACTTAGAAAAGTTCAAACGCAAGAATATGCTTTGCACCTCATGCACTACCTTGATAATCGTTTTGGACAACATCCAAGATTATGTTATTTCTTTTACAGCCTTATGATGCACCACCGCAACCAAGCAACCACTTATGTGTTTGTGAAAAGAGACCTTCAGCATAACTTACTAGTGACCATTATAAACCTTCCTGCATGCCTCCATGCCATTTCTGATTCAATGCTTCCTAAGTAGATTATGCACGTTAAGTCGAGACTCAGTGGAACACGCTCTTTCTGGAACAAGCATAAGGTGAATTCATCAATATGATCACAAAAATATGTAGTCCTACTTTCTTCTTCACCCTTATTGTAGATGACACAAAAAGGCATGACTTGCACATGATCGTGTCTAGCAATCCCCCCCCCTCCCCGTGCTTCAATCGAGTTGTCTTGATGGAGATTCCATAACATAATCAAGAATCTGCATCTTGCGTCATAGTACATTCATTATCGATTCACAATCTTCCTTGAAGAGGTCTTGCAAAAAGGATTCCATGCAAGACCATTGGTGCGGGTCTTCATCTAACCATTCATCTCTTATTTGTTTTTAATTCTACATATACACTTACCACATAATTTATCCTTTCACATTTCGTAGATATGAGTGGTAACATAGGGGCTCTACTCACATACATGGTTTCCTCTCGCTGCAGAATGAACTTGATATGGAGAACCTTAACCAGGATGACCAAGGAAAACTTGACATGGTAAAGTTCTATTTCGATTAACACATTTCTACAAGGAACCCTCAACTTTTTGAACAAAATGACCCTCATGTACACCAATATGTAGAGCATGACCCATGCATCCTCCCAACACCTTCAATATTTGCATGTTCTCGCATTTAGGACTAAGAAGAACTTGTGAATTGTGTTCGAAGGCATACAAAATTCCATCCCTCATCCTATCTTTGAAATAAAGGTCCAGCTCTTACGTATCTCTATGGTGCCCCTTGGGATTTGACTCCCACATCTTCTTTGTTGATTGATGAAAATGGACGAAAGGCATACGTCCTAGCCCATAACGATGATAGGCTAAACGTTCACAAATATGACATGTTGTCTATATGGCAAGCAAACATCGACTACCAGGTTGTTTTGTCTCGACATGTTTTTCTCAATTACATCTCAAAACATGCGGTAAAAGTAGAGAGAAATCGAAAATCTATCGCCAAATGTTATCACATATCTCCCAAAACATGCATCCCGAAGCACCTATTGTTAACATTATCTTAAAGATCTTAACAAAAATAGTTATCGATAGGGACATATGCACATAGGGGACATGCCACATGCTGTAAAAGATTCCCCTTTCCCTTGTAGACGCTCATTTGTTTCCTTCAATGTTAGTTAAAGTGTTTTTAGACATGTTTCCCATGTTAAAGGTGCCCCCTTCCCAACATCACCCTTTGTTGCAACATACATGGGTAAACCCCCTTCGCTAGAAGCACTGCCTCTTCTTGATGTTGCATGTTCTTGGTCCTTTTCTTCTTGTCAAAAATAAAACAAATGGAAGCACATAAACCCTCCCAATATTTTTCATGTCCTGCCATGCTACAATTTCATCCCTTCTCCTATTGATGCTTGCTACACTTCTTTCTGTTGGAGTGAACTACTTCTATACCTCCCTTTTTGCACACTCCCATCAAACATTGGTTTGGCTCCATTGACGAAGAAATCATTTCACATTGGGAACTAAAAAAAATGAAGATGTTGCATGAAATGTTCACCGTGCCCGTGAAGACCCTCTTTCCCCTTGCTTTGATGACACCACCACTCATGTTATGCCCCCCTCTGACTATGTAGATATGGATGAATAAAAAATCCTTTCTCAACTGCACCCAACAAACAATAATGAAGTGTATGACCTCGACATTCTTGGGCATCACACCTTTGACTCAAACCACAATTGGGCTTATACTATTATCCCTCCCACTTTTGCAAGGGACAACCATAAGTTTCATAGAGTTCAGTTGCTCTTCCACCTAAATCCATACTACCCCCTATCTAATTCCCCGCTACCTTGACTCACCATTGCCCACCCAACGAGTTGCTCTCAACATTTTCCTTACCCACTTCAGGACCACTTCCTCCATTATTCCACTTAGAATGATCACCCAAGGTACTGTAGGGAAAAGGAAGTATTTCTTAATTGATTGCCCAAAAGATACATTCCTCATCGAATCTACTCCTAATTCAAACTTTTTGCTCCTACTTTCTCCAACAAGTTTTGTGACATTTAACATAAATGCACTTACAATCCATTTTTCCGTTGCATACTTATAGTTTTAACACATCCTCTTGAGGGGTGTAACACCCTCCTCTCACACTTACCCAAGTTCACTGATCCACTGGGGTAAATATGTGACAAAGGGTTACTATGATGTGACTCAACCTCCTAAGGACAGTTAAGGAAGTGTAATTGATTACTAAAACCATACTGGCCTTCCTTAGGAGCTACAAGACCCCCCAGAGCTAACCAACCACTCGATGTGCCCAACCCCTAAGTTAACTTTCTTTTTCAATGACCCGGGCTCTCATTCTCTCCCATGAAAAGGAAATCCAACCATTGAGACCCTTCAGTCTCTCCCATAAGCTTACATCCCAATGACTATAGACTAATTTACTTAGTTTTGTGCGAGCAACCCTGATATCCGAGCCACTTTTTTAAGGCTAGGGCCCAGGCCTCTGCCCAAAACTTAATGGAACTCTAAAACATGATAAATAACAAAGAGACAAGGCCTCTAATGCAAAACTTGAACAAGGACTTAACCTAAGCCATCTTAGTCTTGACAAAAATTTCATCAAACAAATCATGAACATTTAAACTACAGGTCATAATTACATGTCTGAACATAGGGGTCTCATACTTATCTGAGATTCAACAGGAAGGTATAATTCTCTCTCATAATAGTTGCAAAAACATCTACTAGGTCATGCATTCATTAACCATTTATTTAGTGATCAAAACGTGATGAGAGCCATAACTAAAGTATGTCATAAACCATGCTTATAATGAGCACATAACCAACATAATAACAATGATAGAATGACCATCAAATCCACATAATAAAAAGTATAAATACTCATGAATCACAATAGGAAAGGAACTCATATTAACATATACAAATCCAACCAAGTCAAGGACTTCCACGTATCACGACCATAGATTGGGCTGAACCAAATCTTTCTTCAATCCAATAACCCCAATGCCATACTCCAAGCATGAATGTGGTATCTCATGGAAATAACCAACCAAAACCAAACCATGGTTTCTAGAGGCTATACCACCTCAACCCTCAACTAGTGATTCCACCTCACGGTCAGACATCACTAATTGTCACCATATTGGTATCTACCTAAGCTCTCAAGGGATCCTTATCGTTTTTTCCAACCTGACTCCAGGACTAGTAACTCAACCCACAATTGTCATAGGGCTATAGATAATCTATCCAACCAAGGCTCCAAGACTAGTAACTCAACCCACCAAGGGTTCCAAAGCATTTTTCCAACCAAAGCTTCGAGGACTAGTAACTCAACCTAAGTTGTTCTAGGGCTTCGAGAGCATTTGTACAACCAAGGCTCCAAGAAATAATAACTCAACTATAAGGAACATGAGCACCAACTAGAAAAATAAATGGGAAAACCCACAAAACCATGTTTATCTAGGAAATGACAAGGCTTAGGCAAAACCACTGTGATTCTAGGTAATCCTCCATGCGAATGACAAATCATAACTAAATAACCACATGCACATGTCATGCATGCCAAAACTAGTAAAGAAATCATATATGCAACTCGGTACCTACAAGAAAACTCATTTTAGCTGTTGATCTCATTGTCCTCTTGCACTTTGCTTCTTTTCCTTTGCCTTCTTTCTCAAAATCCAAAAGTATTCCAAAATCTTCCAAAGGTGCTCCAAGAAACTCTAAGTATGCAAGAGCATGATAGAGAGAATAGAAAGAGAGAGCTCCACCATAGAATTGTCAAAATCTACATTCCAAAAGATTACACTGACAAAAGTCCTGAACTGGTCCTTAGAAGCCTTTTTATTATTGAGGCCTCTATTTTTTTCATTTTCCCCTATTTTTCTTTCAATTTTCTCCTTATGCAATTATATGACTTTTCACCTTCCTTTTCTCCTATTTTCCATTATTTTGATAAATAAAATGCCAATTAATGTCTCTTTGTCTTTTCAATGCCTTTGCCAATTTCCTTAGCCATAATAAACCAAAATGAACAACCACTAAGATGTTTTTCCCACCATTTAGCTTGGAATACATGTCCCATGACCTTATATTATATTTTTTTTACATGTAAATTCAACCAAGGGTTGTTACAGAACCCTCCCCCTTGGGGGAACATCGTGCTCGATATTCAATGACATCTGTAAACCAGTAAGCCACTGAAAACAAAACATATTGCCCACAAAGCTTTATAACATAGTTCGATGTAGTATTTACATTGACATCCCACTGAAAACATGACAAACATACTACTTACTGGAGCTTTATAACACAACTCATTATGATATTTACAATAACAACCACATTCACAATTGCTTCAACCAAAAAATAATCATATTGTCTATGGATCTTTATAAACACATCTTGATACAATATTTACAATAATATACACATACACATATGCATATTGACTCTAACCAACAATTAAAAGGATATGATGCCCGCATCAACAACAAGGGAATCTAGAGGCTCACACCTCCACCCTCAAAAGTAGTACCAGGATTCACCTCCTTCCCATGAAGTCTAAAATCCACTGCCAAAGTCAAATTTGCATCCAATGTCCAGTGCTACAACCCTTGCTCTACTTGTTCTCTTAGTGAACAGTTATTGGCTCATTGTTCCAGGGCACATTCTCAATGTTCTTATGATTCCATCTGGCAATGCTAATGATCAACACAAATCCATCCCCTGACCTTCCCTTATTTGCTACATAGTCCCTCGAGAAATCTCGTCACCCCCTTCTGTGAAGTCACTCACCTTCCAAGTTCCCTGACATCCCCTTTCACGTGCGATCCATCCCTTGGCAAGGTTTCCTCGCATGGAAAGGTCCAAAAACCAAGGCATATCCCTACCTCAAAAACCATCATATCGGTCATAGGATTCTCATGGCAATCAATCGACACTATTGGGTACCAGTGTCCCACAATGGCCCTACTCCTAAATGCTTTACCAACATATTGTTTCTTGTTCCAATTCCTTTTTTTGCTACTACTAATGCTTTCAATTAGTGTCAACCACTCAACCCAAGCATTTTCCATTCTTTCCTGTACCAGGCACATAATTTCCATTAGATTCAAAACGAATTGAAATAAATTCAGATCATACCTCAATGGTGGCCCATCAATAAGGTACACTTGCAATTTTGTTTACTTCCCGTCACAACAAGTCAACTAGTTGTTTGATCAATTCATCATGTATAAACATATGACAACCGATTAGCTCAAAATGCAACCATCATAATCAAAATTATAGATCACATGTAACCATCATAAACCAAAATCATGGATCACATTTAATAATCATGAATCATACTCACATATCACATGCATAATAAAAATCGAAATAAATGTTGATACTTATCCTTTAATCAGTCCTTTGATTTTGCCTTTATCCTTGTCCTTTCTATACACACATCAGATCAGTTGCCACACCCAGAACGCACCTAGTGCCTTATCTTCTCTTCAATCACATACACATACACATAGTGTACATCACACACATACACCCACACATGACGTACAACACCACACAATACATGCATCTACACCCAGCATACAACACAACACATACACCTACATCTAGTGTACGACACAACACATACGCGTACATACAATGTATGACACAACACATAAACCTACACCTAGTGTACAACACAGGATATACACCTACATCCAGGTACAACATAATACATATTCATAGACAGAGTACAGCACAATGATTACACATGTCACAATGCAACAACTACATAATACACATAACATAGTACCACATCTACACAACACAAAATTTATGACATGCACACAATACCACATGTACAGTAGCACCATGTGTACAACATGTACACATCACCACTTGCACAACATGTACACAACACCACTTGCACGACGTGTACGCAACACCACATGCATGCAACACCACATGCGTGCAACATTGAATATACCACAGGTACATAGCACTGCAAGTGCACATCACCACATGTACAACATGCAAACTACCCCATATGTGCATAGAACCACATATACGACATGCACACAACACCATATGTACACAACACCGCACATACAACATGCACACAACACCACACATACAACATGCACACAACACCGCACATACTACATGCACACAATATTACATCTTCACAATACCGCACATACAACATGAACACAATACTATATGTGCACAATACTACACATACAACATGCACACACCAATATATGTACACAGTACCACATATGCAACATACAAACAACACCATATGTAGATAGTATCGCATATGAAACAGGAACACAACACCATATATAAAACATGCACAACATATATATAACAATAGTATTGCACATCCAAAGACCACGTTGACTCTACCAAGCAACCTTACCTCTAGTGTCTTTCCACTATCCATGCTTGTCTCAACATGTCATAGAGAACACTTCTTTCATTTCGCTGATGTATCCCTCAACATTACCTGTCATAGCATAGACATAGGCATAGTATAAACACATAATATCAATTCATATCCACATGATACTAACCTCATAGATCTGTTAAGGCTACTCTTCCCACTTGATACCAGGAGCCTCTTCATGCCATTCACCTACATAAGCAATCATTCCTCCATAAGAATGATCTTTTACGACCTTGTCAGACAATGACATACGTACATACATATACATGTATACATATAAAGACATCGACATAATCATAATCATAATCAAAACAAAATCACCATATATAATAAGGTCAAAGTTAAGAAAACTCTCTTTATCCATGCACAACATTGAGAACAACAATTCCCAACATGACCAAGGCATTTGATGCCTCAAATCCATATATTTTACCTTCCTCATTACCTTTCTCATGATTGTCCTGTCATCATCCATTTATCCCAATGGACCAAACCAATCCAACCGATTGTCGTATCCTTGCCTTCAATTGTCCTTTTCACATGCACCAAGCTTCATCTAGGCCTCAGTTTACTTGTTGGGTACCAAAAATCTCTCCCCAAGCTCCATTCATTTTCCTCTTTCCCAACCAATTCCCAAGACCCTCAAAACATTAAAGGCAAGAACAAGAAACAAACAAGAAGAAAACGATGAAAAATAAATAACAATACCACACCACAAACAAAGTGGCATGGTCATGCACCCAACATAAAAAAAACTACAAATCAAGTGCAAATAAATCACAAAGCACCAAAAGCAAAAAAGTAGAAGCAAACATGATGACTCAATCCCCATGGATTCCCAATGCTTCCAAGGGAAAGCTCAACCTGTAACTTCTTCAAGATTTCATGGCAGTCTCTTTTGATATGCAACCCCCTGCATCATACTGCCATAAACACATAAGTGTCAGTGCATAAAAAAATATAACAACTTATCAGTTACCTTACCTTATTGTGCCAATTACGCTACCTTATAACTAAACACGTACATATATCATTTCTCAAGGGACTCCAATTCCTTGATGAATCCAACTATCACTAGAAACCAAATGTTATACTTGTCAAATACATGTTCATGAATGTAGCACATATCCACATACTATTAGACAAAATCAAGTTAATAGGACTTCATGTATTCATGCAAAGCACTCATTCGTTTGGAGTTACGGTTTCCAAACATAGACAAAGGAATTCTCACCCAATTCCTTTCTTTTAACTTTTACCTTGTTGTAATTTAGTATTGTTATATGCTATCACATCACCCAACTGTTAGTTATATAAAAAAATCATTTGTTACTTTGTCATACTAATACCAAGCATGCCGCCCTGCAACAGTTCACACACGTTATTCACATGTTCCAAATATCATGACACCGTGTCTATTAACTTGAAAATAGCCTTTACCGAAACTAACAACCATGTCATAATCAACAGTCAAGTCACATTCATCAATCATAATACTACAACTAACACCCACTCGCACTTGTGCATATCAGTCATCTCAACATATATTATGTTAGTACAACCATCTTAAAACAAGATCATCCTTTCATGAAATCTTATAGACACATACTCATATCATGCAATTAATAAAAAAATTCAAGCAACCTATAAACATACCATGTTAGATAAACCAAATAGATGACCTAATAAAACTCATTCCTCAATGTATATCATGGGAGGCTATGACATCTACACAAGTCAATCTAGATTAACATGATACATATAAATACAATTTCCGTCAGGAGGTCGGGAGTCTGACTGCAAAGACTGCACAAGGCACAATCTGGGCTACTGAAAGGCTGATTGACTGCTAGAACTGTGCAATGCACAGTCCAGTCTGGCTGCTTACGGCTGGAATTGTGCAATGTGCAACCTCAACTGGCAATGGCTACAGCCTCTGTCACTACATTGTGCAATTTTCTAGGCCAACAATCATTGTCCCTCAGGAATGATCAAAACAATCCTGGACAATAGTGTCTGGGAAGAAATGCACATTTCTAGAGAGGAAGATAGAGCCTTCCTTCCCCAGATTGTGCAATGTTCTCTCAGAGAATGCAGATTCCAGGCCAAGGTTGGCTAGACTCGCTGACAGGCAACTGAAAGAAAATATGACAGTGAATGCATGGCGACATTAAGTGAAAGCATAAGTGATGGGTAGTGCATGCAAACATTGAATGAAAGATTCAGTAAATAAATCAACATGCATGTGGGTAAAGCAAGTCGCCAAATCGGCGACCGTTCATGCAAAATAGTTTCATGCATGTGATAACAGTGAGATAGAAATGAAAACTGAAACGGTGCTAGTACAATCTAGTATGTATCAAAATGACAACAAGCGCTCACTGAAATCAAGCAGACAATGTTCACACGAAGCGAAACACAAAAAGCACTATAAATGCAAAAGAAGACATGGAAAGTGGGCTTACCCCAAAACAACTGAGTTGAATGTGCCAATAGCTCCTAGATGTGATGTGGGATGTTAGAGCTACAAGATTGATTTGTAGTGTCCGGTTGATGAGTTTTGATAAAATAGATGTTGTGACGCGCATGCCACAAATCTAGGGAAAGCAACACTTGGTGGGAGGTTTCTAAAATGATCCTTGCATGTAACCTCCAACTGCCAAAAATATGTCCCTGAAACAAGGGATGCATTTGCATGTTGCCTTGGGAGAAGAAACCCATGCATGCAAGTCTGGTTTGCTCGGTCCTAGAGGGAATTGGTCAACTCAATTGCACATGCAAGAGACTGCTCAACTTCTGGGAGAAAATGCGCATTTTTGGCTGGGAGTTGGGCTGGATGCTCAAAACATTAGCGCAATTTTTGGGCAGAACAGCTGACTGCTGCCAAGATTTGCGCAAATTTTGGGCTAAGCAGCCCAGCTGGGAAGGATTGCGCAATTTTGTGGGTGAAGCTTGCTCAGTAGAATTGCACAATTATGGGGCCCAACAGGCCGCCAGTCAGGATTGCACAATTTCTATAGGAAAGGTTGGTTGTGTTAGTGTCGGTATCTTCATCTCTCCGTCAGTGATCGAATTATCTTGTTGCATTGCATGTTAGGTGTCTCACTCGGTCAGCTGCATTGCATTAGGATCATGGATCATCTGACATTAGTGGCTTATTATACATTTTCCCTCATGTCCTTTACCTGTTGGCCTATTTTCATTCATCTAGATCATCTGTAATCAATTGTTGTCTTTAAATTTGCAAAAGTCATTTTTAGGGTTTTAGGTCTCATTAGGTCTAAGGTTTCGTCAATAAGGTCTTCAAAATGCTCAATAATGGTCAGTAGGCACATGAGGAGGTCAAATAAAGTTCCAGTAACAATAAATTCCATAATCGCATACACAGTGATTGTTTTTTCCTCAAAACCCTGTTTTGAGGAAAAACCGAGTTTTTTTATGTTTTTATGTATAAATTTGATGTAATTTCAGTTTTTCCATATGTAATAACTTCAGTGGAAACCCTAGTCACCTTGCCAAGCTTCAAAAATTCCATCACCTACAAGGCAAACAAAAAAATTGAAGTATTCAGTTCATCAAAGGAAAAAATAAAGCAAACTGCCCAAAAATAGAGTTTTAAAAGCAAGTCAAAGGCAAACATTACAAAGTGGGTTTTTATGAGTGAAAAATTAAAATCCATTGTATATAAACCATTTTTCATGTACAAAGAGCTCATTTGCATCCAAAGGAGAAGGAGTGAAAAAGAGAAAGGTCAAAATGGCAAAGGAGGCAAAACTGCAGTAACTTGGGCAAGTTTCAGGGGCGCGGCGCATTGGGCCACCCTCTGCAGTGTAAAACTTACACAGGCCTGGCGCACTGGGCCGTGAGCGTAGCACACAGGGTTTGGAAGCTCATTTTACCCACAAACTCTCCCAAACCGCCAAATTTGCTCAATTCTCAGGTGATCAAGTAAGTCAAACATTCCTCCATGATTAGTGAATGAGTTTCTCTTGATGTTTATGGTGATTTAATGAGAAAAACTTGAAACCCTACCTCCTTGCAATTTTGGTCAAAACCAATTGTCTAGGGTTTAAAAATTGTGTTTTTTGCTACCAATTCCACTCCTATCTATCTCTCATTCCCTCACTCCTTCGTTCCCTCATTAATTTTCTCCTTCTCATTACCTTTTCATCAAACCATTCCCCCAATCCCCATATCCCTAAGTTTACTAATTCTAAATCCCTAACTCACACTATCCCAAACCCTAGTTAAAATTCCCAAACCCTAATTTCTGCCCCAAAGCCTAATTACTGTCCCTAAAACCCTCCTAATCCCCAAAAATTTGTCAGCAACATTCCCAAAACCCCTCATACACTTTCCCTCCACAGTCCCTCATACATTCTCATCCTTGATAGCAAAAACCTACAAACACCATAAATCTCTTCATACTCATCTAAGAAAACTCAAACATTGGAAAACATGGAGCCTGATCCTTCTTATGACCGAGATGAGGAGACACTGAGTGACTCTTCTAGAGAAATGCATGCACCAAGGAGACCTCACAAGGGTGGTAAACATATATGAGAGGAGCCTACTTCACTTGTCGAGCTGCAAGTCTGTCCTCTTGCTGTCACATGCTTTCAACACCAATCTTGTTATCAGTTCTGTGAGATGGTAGAGAGAGTCCAGTACCATCATGAGTTGGCCAGGTTGTTTGTGCTCCATCTTCATAATGGCCAAGTCACTCTAGCAGGTGAAATTCACCTTGACACTGAAGACTATTTCTCTAGCAACTGGCATTCCAAATGTTGGTGAGCAGTGGAATAAAAGGCAGCAGATTGATAGAGAACGTTATGAGCCTTACATCAAGGTTGGTTATGAGAGACATCTCAGTAGAGTTTTTCCCTTCCGGTATCTGAAAGACACTTATGCTCCCTTGATGAAACTCATAATTAAATATTTCAGCTGTGAGGGCCGGTTTTCTCGCATGTATGCCTATCACATCAGATTGTTGATGCACTTTACTAGGGTGAGAATGATGAACCTCCCCTATTTTATTTGCCAGAACATTGAGAAGATGACCACCTTAGTGCACAGGAAGCCTCCTCAGCAGCAGTATAACAACATATATCATTTTGCACTAATCAAAATTTTGGTCCTGCATCAGCTTGGTTTACAGAACATCTCATGGGAGGATTTCACTTCACATGAGGTCTTCATAGGTCCTCAAGTACCCCCAACAACTTTTCATGAGACAGGAGGACCTTCACATCAGCCGCAGATTCATGAGACACAAGCCACTAGTGTGCCAATGTTTGTCACCTACCAAAAGGGAACTAGAAGGTTGTTTGTAGCAGCAAAGCGAGTACTATCTCCACTAGGGGTGGAAGGGGTCTCGCTTCCTCCATCACAGAGTAGGTACCGAACAAGGGAAAGCAACCATTACATGATGAGGGGCCTTCAGGAGGGCAGGATATAGATTTCATTCTTATTCAGGATGATGACACCGATTTGGGCTCACAAAGCTCAAAGGTTAAGGAGATCATTCAGGAGCAACAAGCGGACATTCATGATTTGTGTCTCAACCTAGAAAGAGCCAAGTGGATAATAAAATATCTGGAGCAAAGAAACAAATAGCTAGAGGATCAGCGAACCATTATGGAGCTACAAAACATACGAGAAAACCGGCAAGCTGCCAAGAGGAGGAAAGTCAAGCAGACACCACTTGAACAAGAAATCAATGATGATTGTGATTCTTGGCTTGAGAGGGAAAATATTCACTTGGAAAAGTTGCTAGAGAAGGCCAACAAAGAGAAAACTATGTTGAGGCACATGGCCTACCATTACTTGGCGAGAAACAAAAGTTGCAAGGCACGAATCAAGAATTTGAAGGCCAAGTTGAAGAAAGCATCGAGGAAGCGAAAAGAGCAAGATAGACTTCAGATCTTGGCTGAGGTTTCCTTGGCCCAACATAGCATTTAATGAAGGACACTCAGCCCAAATTTCAAGAAATTTGGGACACTTTTTGCAATTTTGAAATTTTTGGCCTAAAAAAACAGGTTTTTCTACTCGCTACGCCGCGCCACTTGGCGCACGCTTTTGATGGGGACCTCCTCTTGAGGAAAACTCAACATTTTTGGATTTTTCATGGAAAAATATGCATTCCCACAAATGGCCAAGAAATTTTGACAGGTTTTGAGCTTCCAAAAAGGTCAAAAACACCTTAAAAATGACCTTTCTGGCCCTTTTTGGACACATAGGAAGCAGTGTTGGGAGAACTCAGTTTTGGAGGGGAAAATGGAGGCCAAATTCAAAAATTCCACTTTTTCTAGAAAGTAAACAGGTAGAAATTTCCAACAAGCCCACTTGGAGAAAATTTGGACACCAGGAAGGCCTCCAAAATCAGATGCCAAAAGGCGCTACGCATAGGGAAATCAGCGCGACGCATTGGAGGAATTTTGCTCATTTTTGGCCAAAAATTCTGTTTTTCACCTAGTTTCTTGATAGTTTGACTTTTCTCCTTCTAATTGTCAAAATCATGATGTAATTTAATGTGACTTGATGGATTTTTATGTAATTATGCTAAATTTTCACTCATAGAGGTAGATTCATCCATGAAAAGGTAGTTTGCAACTAAATGAATCAGTTCCCTAGTTTTTAGAGGCAAGTTGTTCCGTTGCCTACTTTTTAATTCTCTGTTTAGAATTTGTTGGAACAACTCCTAAACTTATGACCTCAACCTTAGAGCCTTGGATGATTTTTTGGTTTTCTATATCTTGTAATTTTTCAGTCATTAGCAAAAGGTTGGACTTTTCGGAAAGCTTGGAGCTTCATTGTATACACATTTCAGTAGTTTGGCTAAGGAATAGACTAGGGTTTGTAGCACTTTATGGGATTCATGTGGCATCTTGATTTGGTACTATGTTTCCTTCTGTAATTGTAAGTTTACATGTGTTTTATGTATGCCATAATCTCTCTTTTCTTCATCTTAACTAAATCAAACAAGGATAAAGGTAGAATCGATTGAAATTGCAGTGCTCTACCAAGGGTTTTGTTTAGTTATTTATGTTTTGAGCTGTTTGAAGAGGATCCCTGAGACTTTCCTGCCCTCTTCAATTCCTCACCTATCTAAAATATCTCCATCTCATTCAATTTGAAGTACCAAACCATTTTCCTACCTTGCCCCATAGAGATCTCTGCAAAACTGAGCCTCATTCCCCAGACCCAAATCTACCTTTCACATTTGAGCCAACAAAACATCATCAAATTCAATCAAACTCTTTTGAACACATACCTAGCTAAGATCAATATTCACATCAGTCATCTCAAAGCCTCATTGATCATATTTTGCTGAGATTGACAAGGAGAGAGCCCTCTCCCGACCTGGTAGGGCTAGCTATCAGGTTAAGTGTGGTTTGATGTTATCCTAGATCCTACCTTTCTCAGCCTGAGGTAGATTTAGGCATTAACAGGTTGCCCTCCATATTTGCACAAATTCTTGAAGGATCTGCTCAACCTGCTGTTGGATCAAGTCTAGATGAACAACCTGTGAGGGAAATGCATCAAGGTTTGATCGAAAAGTTGTCTCTCTGCAAGAAAATCATTGGAGCTTGTGTACTCGGCGAAGTAAGACATGTTGCTGTGAAGGTTGGTAGGGAGGCTCCAAAACGAAGCTAAGGAAAATTTTTGGAGGGTGGTTGTAGCCGCTACAACACTTGGTGACACACTGGTAGAACTTCAGCTCTTTGAATGGACCTTTTTTGTGAAAAGAAGTGTAACACCTTCGAAAGTATTGTTCAGTTCTCAACTTGTCTCGGTTTCACATTAGCTTGTAAGATGTAGCATCTTCCAAGCTCTTGGTTCATTAACACATATTCCAAGCCAAGGCAACACAGTTGTTTCGATTGGGTTGAGGGGTGTATTGATGCACAAGCATTATAGTCGTCAGAGTCTTAGTTTCATCTCCGGTGTTGCTCTGCTACCAGCAGGCCTAGATAGTACCCCAGCGGAGTCACATTGGAACAAAAGCATGGCTCCGCTGCCAGTAAACCTGGTCAGTACCCCGACGAAGTTACTTGCATCATCTCTCTATGCAGGAATCATTTCTCTTCTTTCACCTTATTCATTTTTCATTTTTTCAAACTTTTTTCACTTTTTCATTTCTTCGTTTTTCATGTTCATAGTTGTGCATAGAACTTATTCATTTCAGAGGTGAAAGAGGGATCCCAACTTATTAAGAGCAAAAGAGGTTGTTCCTACAGATAAGTAGTTTATTATACCTTTGATGTGTTTGTTAAATTTTTCCCCCTCACCTTACTCTACTTTACTAAGCTGACAAGGATTAACCCAAAAACAACCGACTAGAGTAGGTGATACTAGTGAGCGCGCAAGTGTTGTGTTTTCACCAAGGTTCACTTCGAACAGTACGTATTTTCCATTGATGTATCATAGACTAAAGACAACAACTTCTTACATAAGAGAGTGGACAACAAATAACCAGATTTTGATAGTTGTACAAGTCCTCTCGTACTTTACCCAACTTGTTTCAAGAGTCATACATGGTTTCATGCGAAACTAACCTATGAAAAAAACAAGCAAACAAACAACAAAGCAAAGTAGAAGTAGAAGCAAAAGTGAAAGCAAAATGAGTAAGAAAACAAGCAAGCAAGTGAACAGAATGAAAGCAAATAGTACTCCTACTCCTAAGCTAATGGTGCATGGGCCATCTCATGTGAAGTGATAATTCCAATGCAACCACCAGTGCATTGGTTGACCCATGTTGGTGAAGGCATGTTTCACAAAAATGACAGTGATGCGAACCAACAAACAAGAAAGATATAACAGTGAAGACAAACACACTCCGAGTTTACAAGCGAATGCAGAATAGAGATGAGTGAAAGTGCATGACATGCACTCTGTAGAGCTGCCATGGCATTGTGCTACACTGCATTGAGATGTTAAGTGTGTGCATTCTCTTGACTGTGACATGCAAGAAAAAATGAGAAAGGTAGAGCACTTATGTTGTGTATGTGTCAATGTTGCACGAAGCGGGAGCGAAGCGGAAGCGCGGAGCGCGGAAGCGTCATTTTCCAAAAATCTAGGAGGCGAAGCGTCCGCGGAAGCGTCTGCTATAT
>APFE030537834.1:0-80357 GCA_000404065.3 Pinus taeda | reverse complement strand
GAGTTTGGCCCTAGTTGCCAATTTTAACACTCCCTCTCAACTAGGGAGAACTCCATCTGCTAATCCATCTGCCAGTCCATACTATCTCTGCCATTAATGCATTTCCCTACACTGCTCTGCTTTGATCTGCTAAACTATGAAGAAGAAGTAGTGATCGAGAATGTATCATGTCATTCTCTATTGACCCGAAGTTAGTCCCAGATGAAGGAGATTATTTCATACCACTCTTACTGATCCAAAATCAGTTCCAAATAGAGTGTCTCATACCACTCTTACTGATCCGAAATTAGTTCCAAATAAAGAGAGTGTCTCATACCACTCCTACTGACCCGAAGTCGGTTCCAATTGATCCCAAATCAATATCATCCTAGCATAGGGAGTACGGTAGTACATGATTCGTCCATTGGTAGTACTACAGTCTCTATCCTCATTTCCCTGCTCATTGGCCAAATGAGAGGTACTTCCCATGAGTCCTAGACTGCATGGGTAGGAATGTCTCAGCAGGAGAAGGATGAACCACTCATCCTGCCTACATGTTGCCATGGGGTATCCCAAGGGAAGGCTGAACCACTCACCATGTACACAACAAATCACTAGGGGAAGGTTGGACCGCTCACCCTATGATTGTGTCTCAGCGGGAGAAGGATGAACCAATCATCCTGCCTACATAGCAAACCAGTAGGGGAAGGCTGAACCACTCATCCTATGGTTTTTCATCTCTCCAAGAAGTAACTCAAGCCCCCCAGAGCTCAAAGTTCATATCATTAAAGACCTCAGTAGAGGGTCTCTCCACGACTCCTAGTCGTTCTTGAAAAGTCAAGAATTTGACCTTTCCCAGGGGCTTCGACAGAATATCAATGACTTGCACACCAGTCCCAATGTGATGGAGCCTTATTGCTCCTCGATGTACCATATCCTGGATAAAGTGGTACCTGATGTCTATGTGTTGGGAGCGATCATGAGATACAGGATTCTCTGATAATCGGATGCCACGCTAGTTGTCACAGAGGATCACGGTGGTATCCAACACGTGTTCAAATACCTCATTGAAGAGCTTCCCTAACTAGACAACTTCACACGAGGCCATACTCGCATCTATGTATCCGGCCTCAGTAGTGCTCAAAGAAATTGACTTCTGCTTCCTTCTCATCCAGGATATCGAAGCAGGACCCAAAGAGATGCAGCACCCATAAGTGGTATTGCGATCCACCATACAGCCTGCCTAGTTAGCATCATAATAACCATGTAGCCTCACAACTCCGACAGTGAATCTCAGTCCACGAGTGATTGTACCTCGAAGATATCTCAGAAGATTCTTGGCACCAATCCAATGTGATTGATGAGGCTCAACCATATGTTGGCTCAACATGCTAACTGCAAAACATACATCCGGATGGAAGTTCACTAAGAACATCAATATGCTACTATGAGTTGACGAAACTCAGAGTCATTCCTCAATCCAGGTCCGACATCACTATCACATCTTCAAGTTATGCTCCATCGAGGTAGTCACAGGCTTGAAGTCCACCATTCCAAATTCGAAATCCAACTACCTGTCAAAAAGGGGTCATCCACATAAAGTATCAGTAAATGAGAGGGTCTGTACCTGTCAAAAAGAGCTCATCCACATAAAGTATCAGTATGAGAGATCTATCATCCACAACCTTAAAGCAATGGTTTGGATCAGCTTCATTCCTAGTGAATCTTAGCTTCATTAGATGGCTATCAGTCCTCTCAGCCGAGATGAAATGGAGACGTATGCTATCAAGGTGCAGCTTTAACACAAGTGAAATGGCGTCGAAATTTTGAATTGAACGGCTACGTGAGAGACGTTACACGTTGATAAAATGACTGCACAAAGTATGGTGGAGAGGAGCCGTATTTACATAGGTCACTTCTCATGAATACAAGTGGAGTGTGGAAGTGCAGTCATCTATAAGTTGAACCCGAAAAATAATCATGAGACCGTTTAGGGAGTAAATGTATGGTTTATGGAGTAAGGTCGTGGAATGGTAGTGGAGCTATCGTAATAATCATTGCACATAGTGAGCTTTAATGGTTCAATAACTATGCAAAATTATGCCTTAAATTTCTATTTGAAAGAAATTTTTGCCCATACCTTTGGAATCCTTGTCTTTGTTGTCCATTAGCCCTTACTCAATTTCTCCTTATTGATGTCTGTAGATGCTCCATATACATGTCTTCATAGCATATGCTTAGTTATACCTGCATTTTTATTTTATTGCACTAACATCTTGACTGTAAATTTGAAAAACAGAGTGGTGGCTGTGGAAACTTGGCACAACAACCACTTAGCTAAATAGAGATAGTTAGACAATAACTATCTGAATGGAAACGATCATGGGGAAAAAACTTTTATTGATGAAATGAAATGGATGGCATGGAGTGAAATGAAATGAGTGGAGTGAAAATGGAAATGAAATGAAGTGGGATGAAGTGAGTGGAGTGAAAATGGAAATGAAATGAAGAAAGATTTATTTTTTTGGGAAAATGTAGTGTCAGGTGTCCCTGATTTTCACTCTACATTTTCTGTATAAGACTGCCAATCAGAGATTAGTTTTCAGGCTTATACAAATTTATTTATTTATTTTTTTAATAGAAAGGAACAAAGGCTAGGTTGGTGGGGAAGAAGAATTCTTCTTTACCAACCTTATTGCAGAATTCTCTTGAAACATTTTGACAAATTCTGCTTTTGAGAGTGGCTTATGATAAATCTTTAATCTATGGCCATTCACAATAAGAGGAGTTTGAAATTCATCAATGGTCTTGATTCTTACCGCTCCATTGTTAAATACTTTGTCGATCTCATATGGCCCAAGCCAATGAGTCTAAAATTTTCCTTTGAAGTCTTTAAAATTGGAATCAAATAGTAGTGCCCAATCTCCCTCTTGAAACTTTTTCTCTTTGATATATCTGTCATGCCACTTAGCTCTTTGATGTTGAACTAGATTAGTTCTTAGAATTGCTTCTTGTCTAATCTCATCTAGTTCATTCAACTGCTCCATTCTGTGTTTTTGAGTTTCAGATAGGTCCATCCCCAACTGAACTGCCATCTTGAAAGTTTTAACTTGAAATTCAATGGGGAGCAGGACTTCTTTCCCATAAACAAGTTCATAAGGAGAATGTCATGTTGTATTCCTCCATGTGGTTCTGTAGGCCCATAAGGCTTCAGGAAGCCTTTCAGCCCAATCTCTTCTATGTAGATGAACAGTCTTGGTGATGATACTTTCAATGACTTTGTTTGTAGACTCCACTTGGCCAATTGCTTGTGGATGGTAAGGAGTAGATTTCCTATGCTTGATCTTGTATTCTTCCATCAGCTTGTCCATCATGTTGGATGTAAATTGACTTCCCTGATCTGTCATAATTTCTCTTGGAACACCAAAGCGAGTAAAAATATCCTCATAAAGAAAGTTAACAACTGAATTTTCAGTAGCAGAAAGTAACGCTTTGGCTTTTACCCATTTAGTGACATAATCAGTGCATACCAATATATACTTCTTTTGCTTAGATGGTGGATTAATGGGTCCAATGAAATCTAAAGCCCATTTTTCAAAGGGTTCAATGAGTACCTGAGGTTGTAATGGCATTTCATTTGAAAGAGTCGGTTTCCCTACTCTTTGGTAGCTTTCACACCTTTTGACATATTCTTTTGTCCTTGAAAAGGGAAGGCCAATAATATTCTAAAGAAAGGATTTTATGGCCATCCTTTTGTCAGCAAAGTGTTCACCGCATGGCTCATCATGACATGCCTTGAGGATGACAGGCATTTCATCTTCCCGAATACATCTTCTGATCACACAATCTGGCCCCGTTTTAAACAATTCATTAGAAATCCATGAATATTTTGAACTCTCCTGAATAATTTTTCTTTTTTCACCAGGAAATAGATGTGGAGGTAGTTTCCATGTAACCAAATAGTTAGCAATATCTACATACCAAGGAGTCTTATTAGTTACTGCAAACAAATATTCATCTGGAAACTTATCCTCTACAGGAGAATCTTCTTTAGTATTTTGGATCCTAGACAAGAAATCAACTACTGTATCTTGTTTTCCTAGTTTATCCAACACAGTAATGTTGAATTCTTGTAAAAGTAAGAGTAATCTTGTAACTCTGCCATTAGTAACAGGTTTGTTCATTAGATATCTAATTGCAGAATGATCAGTATGGACAAAAGTTTCATAGCCTGTTATATAATGTCTAAACTTATTGATTGCATGAACAACAGCTAAAAACTCTTTTTCAGTCACAGTATAATTCAACTCAGTGGGAGTCAAATTTTACTGGTATAGTAAATGGCATAAGGAACTAAATCCTTTTGACCCAACATAGCTCCTAGAGCTGTATCTGAAGCATCTGTAGAAATATGGAAAGGAAGTTTCCAGTTTGGCCCTCTCAAAATGGGTGCTTCAGATATTCTGGTTTTTAAAGTTTCAAATGCTGATTGACAATCAGGATCCCATTTGAATTCACAGTCTTTTGTAAGAAATTTGAAGAGTGGAGATGTTGTTTTGGTGAACTTTTCTATAAATCTTCTATAATACCTAGTAAATCCCAGAAAAATTCTAACATCTTTTTGACAAGTTGGAATAGGTAACTTGGAGATGACTTCAACTTTTGATTTATCAACTTTAATTCCATCTCCCGTAATATGATGTCCTAAAACAATTCCTTCAGTAAACATCATAAAGCATTTTTCATGACTCAAGGAAAGATTTGTTTCTTTACATCTGATAAGGACCTTTTCCAAATTTTCTAATGCCTCTTCAAATGAATCATCATAAACTATAAAATCATCCATGTAGACCTCTACACAATCATGGATTAGATCAAAAAAGATTCCTATTATTGCCCTTTGAAATGTTGCGGGTGCATTAAATAATCCAAAAGGAAGCACTCGGTAAGAAAAAGTTCCCCATGGACAGGTGAATGTGGTCTTATCTTGATCTTCAGGTGCTACCTGGATCTGATTATAGCCACTAAAACCATCCAGAAATGAAAAGTACTTTTTGCCTGCTAGAGTATCTAATACCTGATCGATAGAGGGTAAAGGAAAGTGATCCTTTAAAGTCGCTTTATTCAATTCCCTATAATCAATGCATACCCTCCATTTACCATTCTTTTAGGTACTATAACCAAAGGAGAAACCCATCGGCTATCTGAAATTAGGTAAATGAAGTTTACATTGAGTAGTTTTTGGAGCTCTTCTTTCACTATTTCTCTAAGATTTGGATTCATCCTTCTCTGAGGTTGTCTGATTGATATATTGTTTTCCTCAATGTAGATGTGATGAATACAGGTCTTAGGATCAATACCTTTCATGTCAGTATACTCCCATGCAAATGCAGTAGAATGTTTTTGCAAGATTTTGGTTAGCTTCTCCTGTTGTGATGTTTCCAAGTTTTTGTTGATATTCAATGTTTTACCCGGAAAATTTCAGTGGTGGAACTACCAAACTCTTCCATAGAGTAAAGAGACATTTTTCTAGATCATAGATACTCAATGTCAGAATTTAACCGAAATTGTGTGTGGTCATATTCTGAAGGGATTTCAAAGTTTTCTAATGTGTTCAAAATTTGACTATCTTTACTGATTTCAGAAATGGTACAGACAAGTTGTATAGTGTCCTCATCATCAACCCATTCATTATCTCCTATCTCTGTAATTGTTTTTGCCGGAGGATACAGATTGAATTTCTTTGTCGAATTACCATCAGAAATATACATATCCCCTGATCTACAACTGATAAAAGCATCAGCTGTGGCTAGCCAAGGTCTTCCTAAAATGAGTGGATGCCCTCCTAGATTACTCTTGGAAGTTAAAATCATGAAATCCACTGGATACTCCCAAGAATATAAGGAGACCGAAATGTCTTCTAATACACCATCTGGTTTAATAATTGATCGATCTACAAGTTGCAGTAAAGTAGGTGTAAAAATAAGATTAGGAAGTTTTATCTATTCCATAGTTTGTCTACTCATGATGTTGATAGCAGCCCCTAAATCAATCAAAGTATTTGGAATTTCTACCCCATTGATATTTGTTTTGACAATTGGACTACCGGGATCTACATACTTCTGCATGATAACTTTTCCCATCATGATATCTGCAATTTTTCCTACCAAGTGAATTTCTTGTATCTCTTGGTTTCCTTCCTGGTCTTTTGAGACTCAACTCCTTTATTGTTTTAGCTAGAGTAGGAATCTCTCAGCTTGTAACAAGGGAATCTTGATATAGACATTCTTTAATTCATCTAGAAAATCATAGTTAGGCAACAAGATTTTTTTTTCCACTCCTTTATCAATTTGTAATCTTTCAGGAAAAGGAGGTGTGGATGAAGATGCAGGTTGCTTGACTATAGGAGTTGTGGGGGTTGATTCTTTTTCTTTTTCTTCTTGAGTGCTTGGGTTTTAAAGAGATGCTTCAGAACCTTTATTGTCTTTAAGAGATTCTTCCTCAGAAATTCTTTGCTTTTGAGTATCTATAGAAGTCTTGTCTAAGACTCTACCAGATCTGAGTTATACATCATTGAGAGGAACAATCATATAGGTAGGAAATTTTTGTCCTTCTACCATATAAGCATTTTGAGGATTCTTATTATTTGGATTTGGCAATGGTTGGGAAGGTAATTGATTTGTCTTTTGTTGGAATGGAAGCAAGAGTTGGGAATTTGGATTCTGTTGAGAAGGTTGTTGTTGTGGAAATGGTAATGAAAGTTGTGGATTTTGATTTGGAGGTTGTGGAGCTTGTTGATTTTGAAAAGATGGAGGATATTGATAAAATTGAGCAAATCTCCCATAAGGATTTTGCATACCTTGTACCCATGATTGAAATGGATTTTGAGGTTGGGACCAAGGTTGTTGCCAAGGATTCCAATTTGGTGGGGGTTGAAAGTTCGTGGGGTTATTAAACCCTTGATTTTGTTGCCCCTGCCAAGGTCTCCTTGAAAAAAAATAGAGAGACTCAATTGAATTTGGGTCTTCTTGAAAGACAGTTTTGAGCCCATGAATTGAAGGACAATCCTTGGTCTCATAGCTTTCTGAACAAATCGCGCATGTTTATACAACTTTTGCATCCAAGGGGCATTCCCTTAGAGCATGTTTCTTCCTACATTTTGGACAAAAGATGGCCAAAGCTTCAGCTTCTGCTTTCTGCTTGTTTTGTATCTTAAGGATGTCTAGTTGCTCACTAAGACTCACTAGAATATCTATTTTGAACTCATAAAGCATGTTACCAATCTCAACCCTACTCACTGATCCGGTTGCAGATTTGTTTGCTCTAATGAGAGAAGGATCTCTAGGCCCTTTTCCATTTTTAGATTTTCCCCTTGAGAGATGGACACATAGCTCTGCTATATCATGAAGTGGAAGTTGAGATATATCTCCTTTCCCCATCATATTCAAAATATCTATCCATTCATCTCTAATGGATTTTAATAGAAGGGATTTCAAGGTTTCCTCATCTAGGTTATTCGTTTTTTTTCTTTTCAGGTTGTATTGAAATCTTTCAAGTAAATCCTCCAAGTTTTCATCTTCTTTTTCTACCATTTTGAATACCTCATCCTTATGATTGGTGGGCATACAATAGTCCAGGTATCTATCCAAAAATGTTTTTTTCATGTCATTCCAAGTCCTAATAGATTGAGTAACTAATCCCATGAACCATTTTAGAGCAGCTCCCTTTAATGTTGAAGGAAACAAATTGAGTTTTTGAGCGTCTTCCATATAATCATAAGTTCGGCACATGACTTCAAACTCAAATAAAAATGTTTCAGGGTCCTCACTTCGCAACCCATAAAATTTTGGGAGGGTAGATGGTGAGATGTTTTTCATTGTTGTTTGAGATTCCTCATCAACTATAGGAAATCCAAATGAGTTATCTCCATCCCTGTTTCCCCCATTGTTACCTCTACCTCCTCCATTGTTTCCTCCTCCTATACCTCTACCTCTACCTCCTCGAAATCTGTTTACTACTTCCTCTGTCATGATAGCTTCCTCAGAGATTTTAGAGTCCTCTCGTTCTTCTACTGATGGCGAATGAGGAGGAATTTCTCCCTCTTCTTCTTCAGGTGATTCTACTTCCTCGATTACAATGTGTTTTCCTGTAGAAGAAAAGAAAGGGTCTTTCCCTAACTCAAATTCGATGGATAGTGTGGGAGAGTCTCCTAATTCAACTACTGCCTCTTGAATTCCAGGGATCCTAAGGCTAGGAGTATGAGTTGGAGATCATGGAGGTGTACCTTGTATATACCTTGGAGTAGATGGAGTTGTAAAAATAGAACTCTTGGCCCTAGCTATAAACCTTCCCCTAGAATCTCTTGATCTATGCATGTCATTTTTATTTTCTTCAAGTCGGGTTAATAATTCTCTTTCTGATCTTCCAAATCACTCTAGGTGCAAGAAGAGAGCATACTCAAGAAATTACTGAATCAATAACTCTCTTTTCTGATCCTCCACGTCACACTAGGTGCAAGAGGAGAGCATACTTTGAGAAATCATCAATTTTTACCTTCCTTGAAATATTCTTGTTTTCTTTTTTCCTTTTTTTTTAAGAAATTGGCTACCTAGTTTCACTTCCCTGGCAATGGTGCCAAAATGTTTGGTCAATTTAGTGTGTCCTAAATTGCAATATAAATTGTCAATCCAGGAGTCGTAAACTGCTGAAGTGAAGTGCACTATATATGCAAGATAACCATTTTCTTATTTCTTTGTCGTTTTTAGTTTTTTTATTTGTTTTTGGATTTATCTTCTTGTTGATTTCCTAATGTGAGATGGTAATTCTAATAATCAAGCATGGATAAAAGTATTCAAGGCAATGGTGGCCTTTAAAATAATTTCCAAACTTCAAAGTGTTCAAAAGGTTTTCAAACTTGCAATGATGAAATCAATTACTGAGAGAAAATAAAGATGTGCCTAAATTCTAATTAAACAAAATAGTGAACTAGTGACTATGAAACCCAGTATCCTTGCTGCTGTATAAAAAGAAAAAAAACTGAACTCAAAGCAATTCAAAAACTGTAAGCAAAGTAAACTAAACCATATCACATCAACTCATTTTTGGCCCCTCACCATTTGACTCGCTCTGGCTATAGGAGGTAATCATAAACAAATTGAGTAATCTGATATCTAAATTGCATAATATAAAACTAAGATCAAACTACACATTCATCCTTCAATCCCTTACCATTCGACTCGCTCTAGCTATAGGAGGTAACCGAAAATGATATGAGTAATCTAATCACTAACTTGCAAAAGTAAATAAACTAGTATCAAACTATACATTCACACTCAATCCCTCACCATTTGACTCGCTCTGGCTATAGGAGGTAACTGAAAATGACATGAATAGTCTAATATCTATCTTGCAAAAAAGTAAATGAACAAAGCAAAACTGAAAGAAATAAACAGTGTTGGAATTAGAACTAAGAAAACAAATCAGCAGAAGGACAAGATAATTCCATCATGTCATTAGTCATCAAAAAGCTATATGCACTTTCCCGGGCTTTCTATTAGAACCTTAAATGAAAACAATGATAAGTTGACAGTCATTAGAAAGCATAAAAGAAACTATGGACAACAAACAACATAAATACCATGAGCAATGTAATATATACAACAAACCTCTATGGCATCAAGAGCGTAAATGAAGAAAACATGAAGCTATACAGTAACTACAGAACCTTGGTGTACAAGGGCCCTCTGCAACCTCGTCCAATCAGAAATCAATCACGGATTTGAACTTAAAAGCAGTGTCTTCTCATATATTGAAATACAGTCATAGCATAAGGACTAAGTCACAGCACAATGGCTCGTAAAAACAATCAAGATTACATATCCAAAAAACTAGCCTATACACATACGAAGATGCTTTATTTATAGCAGGAAATACATAACTAATTCCTAAGGTCTGCGCTAGTAGATAGACACGTAAAAGACCATATTCGGAAATCTAACAGCATGGTAGTCGTGGGAAATAAATCCAAGGAGGGTGGTTTGTTGGATTCGGTTCACGGGCAGTCCCCAAGTGTTAGCACACGTCTTGAGATTTAGGATCTTGCCACGCAATCCTCCTCGTGATGAAAAACAGAGTCCTGCCACCGCAAAACTCCTAGTGTTGACCACCGTTTGTCTGGCTTTGACCACGGGCTTCTGTGAGTGATTCGGCTGAGCCAAGGGGACATGTTCCATGTCCACATCATTTGTAGCTTGCCCATGTGGCCGGATTCTTCATTAGACACCTGTAACATAGACTTTAACAAAAATGTTGCGGAAACTGATTTGGGCTGTGGAAAGTGACAAGATTCCGCAGCTGATTGAGAAAAACTCTAAATCAAACAACAGTCACAAGACATAGTTAGGAAACCATTTATATGCTCTTTTTAAACTAATATGCAATGATTTGATAGCTTGGAGGTTCAGGTAACTGGAGAAAAAGGCTAAAAGGGGATATAGGGAAGATGTAAGTTTGGGACTCAACACCTCCCTTGGAGCTTGGAGACATTAGCACATGCCAAAGCCCACTATGGAAGGGAATGCCATTATGAAGTGCCTACCTGTTGTCCATGGTATGCAAGCTATTTAACATGATTTCTTTAAATGACTTGTTGTATCGGAAGGTAAGGTGACACATTGGATCTTATGCAAGATTGCAGATCATCTCCATTTTAGGTTTGGTCTCCCTATTCAAGGTCCTAACCCTTTAGAGGGCTACATTTTCACATGCAAGGTGTGTGTGGAGAGCCATGGGCCTCCATAGAAGTAGAAAACATTCCATGGATCCCTAAAGATGTTAGGGAAGGTTAACCTATTGGACAAAGAAGATGCACCTGATTCACCATGCCCAATTGACTCCATAGTTGTACCATGTGCTTGGCAGATGACCCAAGACCTTTATGACGATGTGGCATCACTTACACCATCATCTAAGCCCTTGTAGATGGTCTACAAGAATCTTTGATCCATTTGAATACCTATGAGGTTACTTGTGTGACCCCACACCCATTTGGAGCACCACATGTTTATTATTTGGATAACAAGGGGCCAACCCCTTGTCCACTAATTTTGGGAGTCATATTTCTCATTATGTCGCCTATGGACTTTACCAAGCCTCTTATAAGTGTTAATTTTTGGTAGCATCGAATGTGATCTAGCCATGAAAATTGGTGGAGAGGCTAAGGCATATGAGTTCTAAAGAACCTAGAAACCATTTGGTGAAATTCCACTTATATTGTATTTTATTAAAATAATTAATATTTTTAATGGGGTTCCAAGTCTAAATTTGGAAAACTAAAATATTAATGGGTATTAATCAACATATGGGTGAGAATGATCTAGAAGGTAGATCAAATCATGTTTTAATCTTAAGTGTTGATTAGAGACTTAATCTTGGTCGTTGAAGTCTCAACGAGAAAAGTATAAGAAGGATGCTTGAGGTTCATTTAGAAACACATAGAGAGATTGAGGAAATCAATTTTCTGAGGTGAGAAGTTCTCAAGATGAAAATATATTGGGGAGATCTTGGAGCTGAGGGGTAGTGAGAATCCAGGAGAAGGAATTTGCAGAGAGTACAAGACAGAGAGAGGAGAAAAAGACGTCTAGAGGAGGGCTGATGCTGGCCTACGTAGAGGTAGCACAGTCAGAGAGGGGAAGGTGACTTTCTGCTGAGGGAATTCAAAATTCAGTTGCTGGAAGCTAGGGTGTGAGACTAAGAGGTAGGAAAGTCAGTTTCTCATCCAATAGAGGATCTGGAGTAGAGAGGTAGTGTAATACCCAGGAGGGGTGGGGTGACGCAATTTGACATAGAGGCCACGCAGAGGATGATGTAGAGCCTCTAAAGCTGAAGGATTAGTCACTGTTTCTCCAGTGACAGGGTGAGTTCATTTCATTAGTCTTTTGTCCAATATTTTCTCTATAAAGGATTGCTAGTTGAGCATCCTAGATTTGTACTCTGAATTTTCTCCTACATAATAATAAACCCTCAGAGATGTTGCACCAATTTTCCCGCATTAGGTTTTTCCAGGGACTATTTTGTCCAAAAATAACTGTGTCCTATGTATCTTGTTCTTTGCTCAATTTTCTATTTCATGTAATTAAATTTAAAGTAGTGTAGGCTTCAAAAGTAATTTTCTTCAGTGTTATTCAAAAAACAACTTGATAATTAAAATCAAGTAGGTGAAGTAGATTCAGATTTGCTACAGTAAGGGTTCCTTGAGATTAGGATTTTTCACATGGTATCATAGGATTGATTTTGAAATAGGAAGAGAAGATCCAACACTGATCAAAGAGGCCAATAGCTATATTTGGAAGCAATTCGAATCCCCTTGAAGGGATTGCACAGTCCTTGTCAGGAAGCAGAGATTCCGAGGAAATATCTCTCTGAGAGAGTCAAAAGAGAGGTATGGTTTCTAGCTTGTGAGTTTGTAGAGGAAGAGTGAGTGACGTAGAGCCTTAGCGCAATGCTTGAAGGATGCAGTTTCTTCCAAGGTAGAAATCTGTTCGAAAATAACAAAGACACATAGAAGGGGAATTTTCTCATCATAGAACATTTTACCAAAAAGTTTGAATTTCTCACTTGCTGGGCAGCTAAGCAGTGACTAGAGGAGTCAGTTTGACAGTTGGGTGAGATGAAATCACATGGGCTGAGAGATCAGGATAGGTTGGAAGGAGTTTCCAACTATGTCATATGGAAGACCAAAATCTTAGCTATTCTAGAGGGGTACAATCTCGAAGCCTACGTCAAGAGTGTTGTGGCTGTTCCTACTGATAATGATCAAAAGAATTACAAGGCTGAGTAGGGGAAGGTGAAGAGGTTTATACTCAATGGAGTTCAAGATCATGTGGTCTCACACTTGCAGGGAAAAGATACATGCCGAGAGATGAGGGAAGCTTTGTCTTCACTGTATGAAGGCTCTTTTGAACAACAAAAGATGTATCTAGAACAAAAATTGCAGCAGACATTGGTGCAAAAGGGAGAAGAAGTTAAAGCCTATATTCAACATCTTCAGGACACTAGAAACCAACTTGTTGTAGTGGGGTCTACTCCTTAGTCTACCACGCTGGTAAGGATAGCCCTAAATGGAGTCTCAGATGAATGGAAAGTCTTTATCCAAAGTATATTGGGCAGGGAAAGACTACCCTCATGGGAGGAGATGTGGGAAGATATTCAATAGGAGGAATTAATGAGGGACTTGGTAAAGGTCAACCTCAATGGAAGCATTATGACTGGCACAAAGACAAAGGAGGAGGAGGAGAATGCAACTCTGGCATCCAAGGGACAACAAAAGAAGAAGCAAAAAAAATGACATTTTGAAGGTGAAATGTTTCAGATGTGGTGAGAAGGGTTACTTTGCATCCCAGTGTCCTTTGAAGCAAAAGGATAAGGATGATAAAAATGATCCTAAGGCTTCTTCAGAAAAGATAGATGAAGAAGAGTATGACATGAGTGCCCATGCATTTCCAAGAGGGAATTGGGGTGATATCGAGTTGTAGTCGGGAGGAATACATGTGGGCAGGATCCTTAAGGAGTCCACATCTTGGATCAATTCCTTGCTACGGGAGCGAGCCCAAGATTCAGTAGTAGCGAGATGGACTTAGTTTCAGATGGTGTAGTGGATTGTTTGGAGAGATATTTCAGTAGCCTAAGACCAAAGACTGATCAACACAGAGCAAGGTTGACAACAGTGCAGAAGTCAGCAACAACGTAGAAGATTCAAAGGATCAGAGGAATGAGAAGTCAGATTCCAATATTCATGGTATTATTGTAAATGCAGTTAAGTTTAGTTAATTTTGAATGTTTTTCATTTGCTTCTCTTAGCAAATGAGTTGTAGTATGAATCCAGTGTTAGCAGTGGCAATGTTAGCAGCATAGTAGATGCAACATTTGAGAGGGAGTTGTGGTATAGATGCAGCAGTGGTAGTGGCAGTGGCATGGACAATAATACATTAGCAGTAGCAACACAATGTTGGTGGCAGCAACAGTGTGGAAAGGAGGTGCTTCAGAGACAGAGCAACATGCAGTTGGACATTTTTGTTAGAGCACTTTCCTCGCTAAGAGGGAGTATCAGTTTTTGGTAGCATTGTATGTGCTCTAGCCATGAAATTGGTTGAGAGGCTAAGGCAGTTGAGTTCTAAAGAACCCATAAACCGTTTGGTGAAATTCCACCTCGATTGTATTTTATTAAAATAATTAATATTTTTAATGGGGTTCCTAAGTCTAAACTTAGGAAAGTTAAAATATTAATGGGTATTAATCAAAATATGGGTGAGAATGATCTAGAAGGTGGATCAAGTCATGTTTTAATTTTAGCTGTTGATTAGAGACTTAATCTCAGCCTTTGAAGTCTCAACAAGAAAAGTATAAGAAGGAGGCTTCGGGTTCATTTAGAAACACACAGAGAGATTGAGGAAATTGATTTTCTGAGGTGATAATTTCTCAAGAGGAAAATCGATTGGGGAGTTTTTGCAGCTGAGGGGCAATGAGAATATGGGAGAAGGAACTTCCGAAGAGTATAAGGCAGAGAAAGGACAAAAAGACATCTAGAGGAGGGTTGCTGCTGGCCTATGCAGTGTTGACGCAGAGGTAGTGCATTCAGAGAAGGGACATCAAGTTTCTGCTGAAGGAATTCGAAGTTCAGTTGCCAGAAGCTAGGGTGTGAGACTGGGAGGTAGGAAATTTGATTTCTCAGCCATCAGAGGATCTAGAGAAGAGAGGCAACGTAATACTTAGGAGGGGTGATGCAGAAGCTGCCCAATGTGACACAGTTTTGTGCAGAGGCCACGCAGAGGGTGATGTAGAGTCTCCATAGCTTAATGATAATTCATTGTTTTTGCATTAATGGGTGAGATAATTTCACCAGTCTTTTGTCCAATATTTTCTCTATAAAGGATTTCTAGTTGAGCATCCTAGATTTGTACTCAGAATTTTCTCTTGCATAATAATAAACTCTCAGAGCTCCTACACCGGTTTTCCCACATCGGGTTTTTCCAGGGACTATTTTGTCCAAAAATAATTGTGTCCTATGTATCTTTTTCTTTGCTTAGTTTTCTATTTCATGTAATAAAATTTAAAGTAGTGTAGGCTGTAGAAGTAATTTTCTTTAGCGTTTTTTAGAAAATAACTTGATAATTAAAATCAAGTAGGTGAAGTAGATTCAGATTTGTAGTAGGGATTCCTTGAGATTATGAATTTTCACAATAAGGCCCAATGACATGTACTATTGGTCATTCGACCTCTTGAGAAGCTTATTCTTTTGTTTATGATATAGTTTGGTGGGCTTATCACCAAAAGTTAGTTATTTTGTACAATATTTTATTTTAGGGGCTAGTTAGGCCTAATTAGCTAAATTGAACTCATTAGAAGTGTATAAATACAAGTGATGTGAATTCATTTTAGCATCATCACTTGGATTGGGCTTGTATCTCTATAGAGAAATTTGTTATCCTTCTTGGAGGATGAATTTTTGGAGTATGGAATGAATTTTGATGTTTGGATTATTTTCTCTTGTCTTGGAGTTTCTTGATTGGAAAAGTCTTGATGGTTGGATATACTCTTAATACATGTAAGTGTAATTTAATTCTATTTCTCTTTATATTTTTTTCACACACATTGTTGTTGGGATTTCTCTATACTAGGGCTAATTTACTACATCCATTTTATTCAAATTTGTGGAAATTCGGTTTCTAGATAGTGATGGTTCATGTATGGGTCATGTATTATGAATGGATGTTCTTAGAGATGCTTTCTTCATTGAAATTCATCTTGATAAGCCATCTATTTTGCGCAATGAAGTAAAAATTTCTTGAAGTTGCTTTTGCTGCTTCCATGATGTCATGCGAAGTTGTCTTTGAGGCCTCCTCGACATAGAAAATTCAACATCCATAGTCATAATTACTCTTGACTGCAAATATCCCCAAAGGATTAGGCATTGCTCCACCATAAAGGTGATCTCCTAAAAATTATTTTCCTTCTCTCACCTTTTTCCTCTAGGTCTAACACATTAGGTCTCCTAGGGCATCATTTATATTGAAAGCCACCCACTCAAAAAATTTGATCTCTTGGCATCCTCTGCACTGGTGTGTCTCCTAGGTGCCCTCCAATTTTGAAGAAATTCCAATGGAGGAATTTTCATATATCTCAAGTCCTAGCCTCAAGATTGAATCTTTCCCTTGGTTTCCTTAGGCTAGAAACCTCAATGGGACCCTCATTTTTCCTCAAAAAATTCTTTCTTTGGTCCCTTTCTCCCTTTGGAATAAGTCAAGCATATCATTGGTTGCTAAACCATACCCCCTTGACCTAAACTCGGGTCCACTTGGCCCCGTGTGGTCCCATACACCATTAAGGACAATCCTTCAAATATCACTTGGAATGCAAGTCTTTATAGTAATTTTAGGGCTTAGGAACCTCCATTATAAGATACATACTTTGAACCTAAACCTTGAAATTCTCCTTAATCCCTTCCTTGAGAGCCTTTCGAACTTGCACTCCGAAGCAAGCAAGCCACATGTTTGAGCCTCTCTTGTGAATAGGCTTATGGGATCAGCCCTCACCCTATCATTGATCCATCCATATCGTGATCCTTATGATAACGAGTTTCCTCCCGTTGGTGAAATTATGTAAAGATTAGGGACCCTTAGCCGAGGTGATAGTGGGCTATGGCTCCATTGTTTCCCTTAACCTGGTAGTAACCCTTCAACGATCCCCTTTTAGGACCTATTTTAGTTTGAGTGGTAACATTTTTGGCATCATTGTTAGGGAGGAAGTAGGACTACCTCCCTAGTGAATCATTGAGGAATTGATTCATTAATGACAATTTTAGTATTCCTCTAGCGACTCCACTCTTGTCCAAACTCCTAGTTTGCTTGAGGGAGACAATATTCCTCTAACTAGGGATGCTACAAAATAGAAGGAATGAGCTCCATCACCTGTTGGAACCACTCTTCTCCCTAAATTTGATAAAGTTAGTGATCCCTTCCTAGAAATGGCAGCGGGTTCCATCATTAACAAACCCAAGATGACTAAAAGTGAAATACATTTGGTGAGTGCCTTTTCCCCTTTGAAATTGAGTGATGATGGTCATGCAATTCCCAAGGAACCTTTAACATTGAGAATTTTTATCAAATAACTAGGGGAAGGGAAGACATCCTAGAATTCATTCAAACATTTGATAGGGTAGTCCGGGATATCCATAATCACCTAAAACCCTCTGATGGCAACACCTTGAAAAATTTATTAAAGTCATAGGTGGCCACCTAACATATGCTTTGAGGGACAAAAAAACCTTCTACATTCATTGAGGCTAAAGAAATTACAATCTAGGTTGAAGAAAACTTGCGTATCTAAAGAACATATGTCAATGACCTCCCTAAGACCAAAAATGAGGCCAAGAAGGAAAAATATAATGATCAATATGAGAAATCCCTTCCAACCATCCTAAAAAATATGGAAAAGCTTAGTGAATACATCCACTCACGGGATAGGATAATTATGAATAAAATTACAGCATTGGAGAAGGCCCAAAAGTCTAGTTACATTCCAAGGGGAAAACCTTTTCCAAAAAAGAAAACTGAAGAATATAAGCCAAGCTCATCTCAAGTCTCAAATACTTTGGCTCCAACCAATGCATTGGAGCAAGAATCATCTTCCAAACAAGAGAAAAGTGAGAATCACGAGAGTGATAATGAAGAAGTAGACAATCATACCAACCTTGTAGAATCTAATGTCTTCAACACTTTTCTTGGGGGTTCATACACTCATCCTCCCATTGGTGAGGTCATAAACAAAGAAGAGAAAGAAGAGCCTATTCTTAGTGCTGATACTAGTAATAGAAGATTCAATGGGGTGAAATATTCACGAAAAGATAACAATAAGGACCCCACAACCTCCAAGGAACCCACCAAAGATGACTTGCCTCCCAAGAAAACCCCTCCTAAGGAAGTTCCTTCTAAAAATACTTCTAAAAAGGATCTAGTTGATTAACTTCCAATTTAAAAACTTCCAACTTTACGGCTATTTTAGACACCCTTCTATTTTGGTTCACTTGTTTTTATATGTACATAAGGAAAATTTTAACCATATTGGTTTGAGTACATCATATTCCAAAAATCAAAGAAATTTTGTAGTAGAATGGACCAATATTGTCTGAAGGAAACAAAATAATGAATGCTTTTCTGAGTATCTGTCTGCATTCATGGCTACTATATATACCATCTTGTTGAAGGCCCTGAAAATCGGGTCGAAAACAAGGGGGATACCCGCCCGGTCTGGACCTTGGTTGGCAGCTCCTTATCCGTTTGGTATAGTGGGTTCGACTGGGAACATGGGACCAGTTTCCCAATTCAGTGTGTGTGTGTGTGAGAAAGATGGGTGTTTCTGTTTGGACTAGAATACTTCTATCTAATCTAATGCTATGCTATTTTATTCTAATAAACATAAAAACATTGAAATTTATGCTAACCCGGGGTGTGATCTTTCTTCTATGCGATCTAAAAATATTTCATACAATAACTGGTAATAAAGATCATTCAGCTATCATAAGAAAAGAATTCGATAAAAATGAGCTACTTCGTATAAGAAGTTAGACAAAACAACTGTTAAAACTTATCGCATAAATGAGATATTCATATACTAAACATAAAAAAATAGTTATCACCGTACAAAAGTGCCAAATGATAACTCAGACATTCATGGTGTAACATATAAATAACTGAAAACTGAATATCGCTTTAATGCATAAGCAGAAATGGTTAAGAGATAAAAGTACCATTTATAACTAGTCCTACTCATGAGCTTCAAGCAATGATTGATTTATCTCTCCTTGATTCAACATCTACTAAGAGTACAGAAGTGCAACATCAGTAGAAGATATTAAATGCAAATATCAAATAAACCCTATTCCATTCATTCACCCAAAACCTCCTCTAAGGGTGCAAAAGTGCATGTTCTGAGGACAAGTTTTTGATAAATTTCTGGACCTTTCTCTAAATGCATGAGAAGGGTTTAAATACTACTAACTAAATAACTTATTTACAAAAATTTAGGACTTGGTTTAAATGACCGTCCTCTTTCTAAGAAAAACTATTCTAAAATTAAATCTACTAATTATTTCTAAATCTACTCCTTAATGTCGCAAGCATTCAATTTTTTTCTTAGTAGAGTCGGCTGACTGTCTTCCGCCTTTGGTTGAGTTAAGCAAGCAGAAACGACAAGAGCTGGCATTCTCGTCTCAGTAAAATTGATGATACGCTTGAGAATCATCCAATGAATATGTAGCATTACCATGTATGCCTGGTAAAAGTCCCATTTCAACTTGGTTAACCTTCGACTGCTTCTGCTTTTCCTCAGTCTTCTGTTTCTAGTTTGCTTCTATTGCTGATTTCTTGCAGTTTTTGGGCTCGCAGGTGACTGAGAAACTAGGGACCTTCCTTTTCAAACAATTTTTCTTAGCGTTGCGCGATTAGCGTTAAGCGCTAATCGCGCATCGGAAACTGCCTCTGTTTCTTGATCCGGGCTTCCCTGATGCGGTTTTTTGCCTCTTGCGCCTTTTTCTCTCATTCGGTATAAAACCCAAAATTTGTAAAAATAGTATTTCTGTGAGCTCTTGACCCTGAGAATTAAACTGTTTGTTTTTGGTATCAACGTATTTCAGTATCCATTCAACCATGACTATATATGAGAAATCTGTGATAAATGCTTCCGAAGAGTTTTGCGGCTCTTTTTCTTCCTTGAGTGGATTAAGTATGCCTTCCGAAATGTACACTGGAGCACTGCCTTCCCTCTTCGTTGTTTTCTGCATAATGCCCTGTATAACGCTTCGTCCTTCTTTCCTGCAGTTTACATTGAGGTAGAAGTAATGATAAATGACTAATAAGAGGAAAACTTTTAAATGCCGAAGATATACAAGACATGCCACCTTACGTGAGTTATTTTTTCGAAAAACACAACACCCTACTTCATTAACAACTGGCAATAACCCATTAATTCGCATTAAAATACATGACCAAATCTTGGCTAAAGAGTTTTCTCGAACAATGAGCCAGAACCAACTGCGATGGAGGGGTCCCAAGTTTTTGCTTTGCGATGTCGCAGATCACAGTATCGCAATATCGCAATGTCGCAATATCATCATGCTATTTTTATCGCAGATCGCAGTATCGCAATTTTGCAGTATCGCAGTATTGTGGTATCGCAATATCGCAATATCGCAGATCGTTATAATTCTTGTGTAATTCTTGTGATATTTGTGATGTGCGATATGCGATATCGCATATCGACGATGTTTTAAAGTTTTTCAATGTGAGTGTTTGTCTTCAGTATATGCGATGCGATGAAGTTTCACGTTGCAATATCGCCTTTTATCATTTTAACTCTTTAGAAGGTGTATCCTATCGTCCTTTGCGCGATGCGATATCCTTTAAGGAGTAAATTTAATTTTCTTCATTATGAAACTTAGGTTTTTTTAGATTTTTGAAGGTATTTTCCTAAGTCCATGATGTTGTAAGAAAATGTAACATTAACTAATTTTTTTGAGGGTCCCCACTTATTTAGTATTAGCAATAATACTTCATAAGGAGGGGGGTTGTTGGTGGCCACAACAATTGGCGATTCACTAGGAAGAACCAGTTATCTCTGTGTTTCTATTAAACCTTTTCAGCTTCCAAAACAACAAATTTTTCAGAAAATTAAACTTTATTATGGAAAGATAAAGTACATTATGCTCTAACCTATTAATGACATTTTGCTTCAGCTATTTTCAACTTTGATTATTTGCTACCTCAAGTTACTCCTTGTGTTTACATCAATCATTACTTGGTCTGTAAAGATAAAACAAAGTCTTCTCTATAAACCAGTTTTTTAAGATATACTCATTTGTCGTAGGTAGAGCCTCTGCTGCCAGCAGGCATTCATAGCCTCGACAGGGTTACCTGTTACCCAAAAATGATCCTTTATCCTACTTAAAGAAACCTACAACTCTCAAAGAAGAATCCATATCTACACTTCTGCTTTTTTTTATTTTCTTTTTATTCTTAAAGAACAATGTCTTGGTTTGGTGGCCAATTTATGACACAGTCATTTACTTGATTTATAACTTTGCTGAACAAGCTGGCTCGTGATGAGACCCCTAACCTCTTGATTGTAACAATCTTGAGTCATTTCCCTGTTATGGTATGCAGTATTTGGCAAAGTCAGCAGGTTATAATATCTGTGATTATGATAAGTTGGCTCGTGATGAGACCTCTCATTCTTCAAGATAAAGTGTATCCTTGGATTGTTCCTCTGAAAGTTGTGATTTCCTTAGCAGGGAGGAAGTCATTGTCTTCTTTAGATAGCTCTGGACGACAATGATAGAGTTTTTGGAAGTAATTGTTCTACAGAGAATCTTTATTTTGTTATTGATACCTTTCATTGCACTGATATAAAATAATTTCTTCACTAAAGGTTTATTTTCATCAAACTTTTATGAAGTTGAAACTAGTGTCATATCTAGGCTAGAGTCTTTAACTGTATCTTTCAATAATAAAGATCAATTTTCCAAAAGATTTGCTATTTATACAAGCGAAAAATCAAAATCTGAAAGAGAGTTGGTATCTTTTTCATAAATGCCTAATGTAACCATTCACAACTGGTTTTATTTTGAAAAAGAGAAAAACTATTACTCTACAAAATAGAAGACTAATCTTCTATGGAAAATATTTCTTAAGAATTTGTCCATTGATAGGCAAAGAGTCTCTTTTACCTGCTAAATCCCTTAACACAAATGTCGATGGACCTACGACTTCTACAATTTGAAAAGGACCAAGCCACATTCTTTGAAATTTTGTATGTTTACCCTTTTCTTCGTGTGCCTTGTCCCATTTTAAAACTAAATCTCCCATCTGAAAATCTTTTTTGGTCATTATATTTGAATCAAAAGAGGATTTTACTAGTGCTTGATGATGAGCATGCGTTTTCTTAGCTTGTTCTCGTTGTTCTTCTAATTTGATTATTTCCATTTGTCTTAGGCGTAATGAGGAAGTTGGTACTTCATCAATGTATTGAACTAGAGACAAAGAAGGAATTTCTAAATGAGTCGGAAGAACCACTTCTCTCCCATAAACTAAATTATAGGGAGAAGTGTCGATGGAAGCTTTTCTCATTATTCGGTCTGCCCATAAAGCGTATATTAAGGATTTATGCCAATTTTTATGATTTTGGTCTACTTTTCTTTTGATAATCCTGATTAGGTTTTTATTTGTAGACTCGGCTAACCCATTGCCCTGTGGATAATAATTAGTCGAATATTTAAGTTTGAATCCTCTTTTAAGTGCAAATTCAGTCATTGCATTTCTAGAAAAGTATGATGCATTATCGAACATTAAAGCGGAAGGTAATCCAAACCTAGTGATTATAAATTGATCTATGAACTCAATGATATTTTCAGCATTAGCCGTCTTGAGTGGAACTGCTTCTACCCACTTAGTAAAATAATTTGTTGTTGTAAGGATATATCTATGCTGCTTGGAAGAGTGAGGAACGATCTCACCTATTATGTCCAATCCCCACTGGCTGAAAGGTTGGTCGATGTTAACTGGTTGTAGTGGTAAGGATGGCTTCTTTTATCTCCCAGCAGTAATTTGGCAGACTTGACATTTCCTCACGTAACTGTGCGAGTCTTTGAATAACGTGGGCCAGTAATACCCTGCATGCAAAATTTTATGTGCAGTAGCATCTCCAGCATAGTGTCCGCCTGCTGGCCCATCGTGGAGTTCCTGCAAAACTTTATCAGCTTCAGATTTCTCAAGACATCTAAGGAGAACATAATTGTAATTCATTCTAAAAAGAATATCATTTATGAGCTTATATTGTTTGGCTTTCAACCTTAGAGCTCTTTTCTTAGTATGATCGGAGGTATGAAGGAGCATATCCATTCTTAAGATAATAAATGATATCAGCGTATAATGACTCTTCATCGTTTAGGCTTACCTTGCACACTTGTACCTCTACAAATGGAATTTTAGAAATTTGCGACGCTCCAGCCAGCATTTTGCAGAAGCCTTGACCTCTTACAATGTTTGCTGGTTTAATTTCTATGTTATATTCTTGCAAGGCAGTTACCCAATTGGCCCTCTTCTCACCCACATCCTTTTGTACTAGAAGGTTCCTTACCGCTGAAAACGGTACTATAATTTTAGTATGGGTTTTGAGTAGAAAAGGTCTGAAGTATTTGATTGCTTTGAAAACAGCATAAGCTTGTTTCTCCACATCTGAGTAATTTAATTCAGCACCCTACAAATTTGAACTGAAAAAGGCAATTGGCGCTTCCGCCTTTTCTTGATTCATTTGAGTGAGTATCGCAGCATATGGAATATCTGAGGAAAATGTGTATAAAATAAAAGGCTTTGAAAAATTCGGAGTTGCTAAAGATGGAGCATTAATAATAGCTTGTTTAATTAGGTTGAATGCTTCATGTTCATATTGGCCCCATTTAAAATTAGAGTTCTTTTTTATCATCATTTGTAAAGGGGATACGGTTCGTGAAAAATCTGGAACAAATCTCTTTACAAAATTGATTTGACCAAGGAAAGATTGCATGGCTTTTTTGTTATGAGGTAGGGATATTTCAAAAATTTCTTTGATTCTGTCAGAATTGATGTGAATTCTAGATTTTGACACTATGAATCCTAGAAGTTTCCCTTCACTTAATGCGAAAAAAGATTTGTTTGGCTTAAGTGAAATTCCATACCTTAAACATCGTTGGAAGATTTGTTTCAAGTCTTTGAGATGGTCACTTCATTTATTGGAATACACGGTTATATCATCCAAATAAATTACTACAGATTTATTGACTAAACCTTTAAATGCGATGTCCATGGCTCTCTGAAATGTTGCACCAGCATTAATCAAACCAAATGGCATCTTTCGATATGCATATCTGCCCCATTTAGTTCTGAATGTGGTCTTCAATTGATCATCAGGATGTACCAACACTTGATTGTATCCTAAAAATCCATCCAAGAAAGACATTAATTCTGAGCCCGCCACTGCCTACAATATCTACTCCATAGGTGGTAAAGGAAAATTTTCTTTTTGACAGGCCTTGTTCAGATTTCGAAAGTCAATACAAATTCTAATATCTCCGTTTTTCTTTCTAACATGTACCATATTGGAGACGCATTTAGAATGTCTGACGGGAAAGATTATCTTGGCTTTCAACAGCTTATTTAGTTCAACTTTTATCTAATTTTTTAAGTTTGGATGGATCTTTCTCAATTTTTGTTGGACAGGTTTTTCATTATCAGTCATTGGAATAGTATGTTGGATGATAGAAGTGTCGTATGTTTTGAGTTCATCGTAGTTCCAAGAAAAAATGTTTTTGTATTGTCTCAAAAGATGAATATATGCTAGTTTTTCTTCAGGGGCTAGGCCAAGGCCTAGATTTATGTTTTGGGATTTGGCATCGGTTTCTAGGTTTACTAATTCGTAATTCAAAGTTGAACTTTGGAGCTTTAAATTGGTAGACCTTTTAAATCGATCTTTAAAATCGTACAGATCTTCTAACTTGACCACTGATTTAGGTATAGCATTGTTAGTGCTATTTTGTTGTAATTGTCGATCATGTTGGTCTTCGTCAATTATTTGGTTGGAGTAGGATCCTTTAGAAGTAAGGAAATTTAAGATATCAGGATTGTCATTGAATATTCTCCAATTTGTGATGTTGTCAGGAATAGAAGGTCTAAAGATTAATTCTATTGAGAATCTATCTGGACTAAAATCTTCCGAAGGAATGAGCTTAGAAGCTACGTTAGCTAAAAGGTCAGCGCTTGCCTTCTGGAGTCTGGGAATTGATGAAATATTGAATGCTAAAAAATGCTCAGTTAGATCTTGAACTAAAGATTGATAGTGTTTTAAATGACCTGATAAGCAATGTATAGTATTCCGTACCTGTCTGACTACAATTTCAGAGTCTCTGAAGACTTGGAGGTACTTTATGTCTAACCCGATTCCTTTGTACAACCTTTGGACTAGAGTCTCATATTCTGTTGTATTGTTGGTACAATCAAATTCGAGCCTGCATGTTAACATGATTTTATCTCCTTCTGGACTAATTAGCACACATCTTGCTCTTGCTCCTTCGTTAGATTTAGAACCATCAAAAAATAATTTCCAAAACAAAGATTTATTTACAAGTCTATCTAAAAAATTGATACATTTTGAACTATCCATTTGAGAAAAAATTTCGACTTGGGACAAAACAAAATGTTCTAAATAAGGTGATGTATGAGCATTAAAATTGCCGAGAGAAGAATCCACTGAGTAATTGCCAATTATGCTACTGTTATATGCTACTGGTTCATTGTCCCCCTCTAATTCTGTTACTATGTACTTCTGATGTAATTCTCGTTCAACTTTTATTTGATTTGGTTTACCATTGTAAGGCAACCACATGTGCGACCAGTCAGTTGCGAAATATCCATGAGGTTTTTCTTACCAATCCCTGCTAAGAATTAAGCCATAAAATTTAGGGATATCAGCGACTAAAATGTCAATAACTTGGCATAACTTCAGGTTGGATGAAAGCCTTATGGTTACTTGATTTAGTATTACTTTGACTTGAGATCGATCCAGCTGAACTATGCGAGCAACAAATTTCTGTGGTTGAACGTTTAATTTGGTGCATATGGACTTTGGTAAAATATTCGATGAAGCACCTGAATCTAATAAACAATTATGTACATTTTTGTTAAAAATTTCATAAGTAAGGAGAAAATGGGGAGTATGAGATATCGATCTTCCTCCAATTAAAGCGATTTCGTTTGGATCAATCGTGTTAGTCATATTAGTTGGAGGTCTTCCCATATTTTGAGAAGCTTGTGAAATTATAGCAGCAGGCAAAGGTGCAACTGGCACAGCATGTAATTCTTTCATCATTATCTTTTGTTGATGCTTTAGCTTGCTCAATTCGTACAGAGTGATGTTGGCCTTAGTCTTTTTCATGTCTTCTATAATATTGTACTCCATTTCATCCGAGATGATCAGTATTTTAGATGGAGTAGGTGAATCTGTTTGGACTGGGCTAGTTTGAGTCACTTTAGATGTTGTTTTCTTTGTTGCGACTTTATCCTTTGTTGCAGAGCTTGCGCTCTTTGGCTTTGGGGTAGTTTGGGGAGGATCAAGCTAATTTTTACTTCGTGTGTTAACTGGGAATACTTCTTGATCTTCTTCTTGTGGGAGGATGAAATTCCACATTCCTTGTAATTCTACAACTTCTTCATCATCGGTTTTCCCTTCAGTGGCAATTTCCCCTTCCTCTTCCTCGGATTCAGCACTTGTTATAGCATTGGGTGGCCTTGAATCCATTGACAGGCCTATTTTAAAAGCTCTATAGGGCCTTTTTGAAGAAGTTTCTACTACTTGCTTCTTTATGTCGACCATTTCATTGGACATGGTCTTCAGAACTTTTTGCAATCCCTCCAAATTGAATGGATCTTTTGCTTGTTTCTTCTTGGACTCTTCTTTGAAGGTGACCTTTTTAAATTTCTGTTCCTCTATCACAGATTTCTTCTCTAGGGCTATTATACGTTTCTCTACTGTGATGGCTTCTTTCATGTTTTCGGCTAAGGCTGTTTTATTAGCCCTGTCCACGAAGATTGCTATGTTTGATGGTAAAGAAATGATATACCATTCACATCGCACTTCCTCGCTAGGCTAGGAAGCAGTAGGAATTTTATTTTGAATTTTATTGAAACATTGATTGAAGTCTTTGATGGGCTCTCTAGATTTGGCCCTAAGGTTGGATAAGTCGTTGATTAACGTTGTCGTAGACCTGTCGTCGCCGAACTTAGTTATGAATTAGTCTTGGAAGATGTCCCAACTAGTAATAGATCCAGAGGGTAATGAGAAATACCATGATCCGGCTGTTCCTTTGCAAAGTATAAGGAAACAGTCAAACAACAACATCTTCATTAGTAACCCCGTTGAGATAAATGGGTAGCATAAAGTTATTTATGTGCTCTTCTACTAGCATGACTGCCTCGGGATTGAACTTAGGCAGCTATTTCTCAGGATGGGTCGGTATTTGACTCAAGGGTGCAGGCATTAAGACTGCCCCGGGGTTGTTCCATGGAGACTGGGCCATTGTTGAACTGCTAATAGGGGGAAGTGTAGAAGATTATCCCTGTGGTTGGGAAGATGAGGATATTATGATTGCAGATGATTGAGGAGGAGTTGTAGGGATTCCACTAGGTGGATTGATAATGGTCTAGAGTGGAGGATTGGATGGTTGACTTCGTGGTGAAGAGGTTGAGATGGATGATGTTGATGAAAGAGTCTCATTGTCGGACCCTTTAGGTGATTTCCTTTCTCTTTTCCTTTTCGGAAGAGGTAATTCGGTTGGTCGAATACCAAACTTTTCACTCTTTAATTTGGTCAGGGGATGAGCAGGGTTATACTGCGAAGTCACATTGCCCTGAGATTTATCAGATCTTTGAGGGGAAATGGAAAATCGCTGAAGTTTGTGAATCAGAGATTCGACTTCAGGAGGTTCAATAATAGATTGTTCCAAAATATCAGGGTTTGTAGTAGCGGTTGATGCTCTGACGACTTCTAACTCTGGATTTAAGTGTAATGGAGAAGTCGGGGGAGATGGTGAGGGCGATTTACTCTAAGAATGGTATTTTGATTTGGATTTACTTGCCATTCATAGTTCAGGCCCTCCTTCTAGTGCCAAATATGTTGAAGGCCCCAAAAATCGGGTCTACAACAAGGGGGATACCCGCCCGGTCCGGACATTGGTTGGCAGCTCCTTATCCGTTTGGTATAGCAGGTCCAACTGGGGATATGGGACTAGTTTCCCAATTCAGTGTGTGTGTGTGAGAAAGATGGGTATTTCTATTCTAATTGGAATACTTCTATTCTAATTCTAATCTAATGCTATGCTATTATATTCTAATAAACAGAAAAACATCAACATTTATGCTAACCTGGGGTGTGATCTTTCTTCTTTGCGATCTAGAAAGATTTCAGACAATAACTGGTAATAAAGATCATTAAGCTATTATAAGAAAAGAATTCAATAAAGATGAACTAATTCATATAATAAGTTAGACGAAACAGTTGTGAAAACTTATTGCATAAATGAGTTATTCATACACTAAGCATAAATAAAGAGTTATCACCGTACAAAAGTGCCAAATGATAACTCAGGCATCCACGTTGTAATATATAAACAACTGAAAACTGAATATCACTTTAACGCATAAGAAGAAATGGTTAAGAGATAAAAGTACCATTTATAACTAGTCCTACTCATGAGCTTCAAGCGACAATTGATTTATCTCTCCTTGATTTAACATCTATTAAGAGTACAGAAGTGCAACATCAGTTGCAGATATCAAATGCAAATATCAAATAAACCCTGTTCCATTCATTCATCAAAACCTCCTCTGAGGGTGCAAAAGTGCATGTTTTGAGGACAAGTTTTTGATAAATTTATGGACCCTTCTCTAAATGCATGAGAACGGTTTACATACTACGAACTAAATAACTTATTTACAGAAATTCAGGATTCGGTTTAAATGACCATCCTTTTTCTAAGTAAAACTATTTCTAAAATTAAATCTAATATGTAACTATTTCTAAATTTTCTCCTTAAGTTCGCAAGCATTCAGTATTTGCCTGAGTAGAGTCGGCTGACTGTCTTCCGTCTTTGGTTGAGTTAAGCAAACATAATCGGCAAGAGCTGGCACTATCTTCTCAGCAAAATTGATGATATACTTGAGATTCATCCAGTGACTATGTGGCTTTACCATGTATGCCTGGTAATAATCCCATTTCAACTTGGTTAACCCTTGGATTGCTTCTGCTTTTTCTTTAGCCTTCTGTTTCTAGTTTGTTTCTATCGCTGCTTTCTTGCAATTTTCGGGGCTTGTAGGTGACTGAGAAATTAGAAGCCTTCCTCTTCGAGCAAGTTTTCTTAGCGATCAAAAACTGCCTCTGTTTCTTGATCCGGGCTTCCCTGATACGTTTTTTGCCTCTTGCGCCTTTTTCTCTTATCGGGTATAAAGTTCAAAATTTGTAAAAATGGTGATTCTGTGAGCTCTTGACCCTGAGCATTAAACTATCTATTTATGGTATCAACATCATTCAGTACCCATTCAACCATGGTTGTATATGAGAAATCGATGATGGATGCCTCAGAAGAGTTTTGTGGTTCTTTCTCTCCCTTAAGTGGATTAGGTGTGCCTTCCGAAATGGACATTGGAGTACTTCCTTTCCTCCTCATAGTTTCCTGCATACTGCCTTGTATAACTCTTTGTCCTTTGTTCCTGCAATTTAAAATTAAGGTGGAAGTAATGATAAAAATAATGACAAGAAAACTTTAAATGCCGAAGATATGCAAAACACGCCACCTTACGTGAACTAGTTCTTCAAAAAACACAACACCATACTTCATTAACAACTGGCAACAACTCATTAATTCGCATTATAGTGCATGACCAGTTCTTGGCCACAAAAAAGTTTTCTCGAATAATGAGCCAGAACCAACTGCGATGGAAAGGTCTTGCGATTTTGCTTTGCGATATCATAGATCGTTGTATCACGTTACCGCAATTTCATCATGATGTTCTATCGCAAGGTTGGTTGGTCGCAATATCGCAAAATCGTAGATCGCTTAATCGTTATAATCATTATTTGTAATTCATGTGATTTTTGCGATGTGTGATATGCAATATCGCATATCAACAATTTTAAGGTTTTTCAATGTGAGTGCTCCTTAATGCATGCGATGCGATGGAGTTTCGCATCGCAATTTCGCGTTTTTATCATTTTGGCTTATTTAAAAGGTATCCTATCATTCTTTGTGGGATGTGATCTCTCTTAAGGAGTGAATTTACTTTCTCCAGGGTCGCTTTTGTAGAAAAGTGATCAATGAGAAATCTTGTTCCCACAAGAGTTGAGTACGATGGTTAACGCCATGATCTATGGTTGGAGGAGGCAGTCTGCAACATTATTAGTGTTGTCCTTCTTATACTTGATATTCAAATTGAAATCTTGCAAGTATGTGGACCACTTTTGATGGTGATCATTCTGCAACTTCCCTTGTGTCTATATGAACTGTAGGGGTCGTTGGTTTATGTGGATGACCATTTCCATCCCCCAAATGTAATGCTTCCATTATCGGCATGCCTGCACAATGGAATACATCTCTTTGTCATTAGTGGGATACTTTTGAACTGTGTCTGAAAGTGTCTCACAATGTTATGCCATTGGATGCCCTTGTTGAGTAAGGACTGCCCCAATAGCATAGTCAGAGGCATATGTCAAGATCTCAAATGATTGTTGCAAGTCTAGTAAAGTGAGAACTAGGGTAGAGCAGAGGTGATATTTCAACTCTATGAATGCCTTCTATTGAGATTTAGACCAAAAGAATTTTGTTTTCGCCAATTAATGGAGGAATGTTGTGCTTCAAAGAATTGTTTCCCATAAAATTGGTAATGGTAAGGACCATATCGGAGTCATATGAGTTTCTAATAAGCTCTTGTAAGACATTATTTCTGCAAAGGAAGCCAAACTTTGTCGCCCACCTAAAACTTGTGTGACACCTGATGTTGATCATGTCGCTGCCTATACTTGGAATTTTCCATAATGGAGTGACGATATATCGGCTCGTTGGGTAGAGGTGCTTGAGGATTCAGGTCAAAGGAATGCTTAACCTGACAGTGCAATGGTACTGATGAGCACCAGTATTTCAACAAGAATTTTGCAACTCCTAGGGCTACCAACATTACTTTACCAACCTAGGGTTCGTACAAACTTTAAGGTGGTAGTGTTATATACACATGCAGATGTAATGGGTCCACTCTTTGTCACTACTAAGCTAGTGATGGATCACTTTGTTTTCCCAAAAATCCTTCTATTGATTTGGAAAAAGTTTGATTACCAATGAAGAAAGGGGAATTTTACCCTAATTGGAAGAATGGAAATATTGTCTACTACAGTAATGAAAGACTGAAATAAATTCTTTAAAGACACCACTCACCTAAATATTTGCTAAGAGATGTTGCTTGAGAACAATTCTAAGCTAACATGTGTGTAATCCTAACTATCCTATGCATGCAATCTGAAATAACCAAACATTTTACTACTATGCATATGAATGAACACAATAACTCTTTCTTCCGTTTTGTCGCTTTTTGTGAAAATGTGAATGCTATATCTTATTGGTGATGTGGCAGGTGGGTTAGATATGGTAGTGAAAGGTTAGATGGCTTGGTAGGCACGTGGGGGTCTTCTCCTATCTTCCTTTATTCTCCTTCCACAAATCAGCCTCAAACATGCCAGTATGGGTCGTCCTACAGGATGTCCTAATGCTTCCTAGAGGATGTCCTAATCCTCCTACAGGATCCCCTGTATTCCTACAGGATCCAACCGAGAGCAATAGGAATGATTTGTAAGGTGGTATGTAGCCTAGGTAAGGTGAATGATGGATGAAACAAGGCAAGGGTAGTGGCTAGGACTTCTGCAGAGTTCAAAATAGAGTTTGTAACATGGTTGGATTTTCTGAACAAACCTGGAAAGTTGTTCCTATGGAATGATGATTTGGTTGAGGGACTTAGTGGTTTTTAGTGATAAGGAATGGATGAGGTTAGGTTGGCGTTGTTGTCATGACATCTTCATGCACTATTGAAACTCCTGCAATACATACATTACCAGCATTGATCCATGAATCATATCAAGCAAGGAAGATTTCCAATCAACTTAAGAAAACAAAATCTCATTATTTAGTTGCCCCTTTAATGCATGGAAATACTTGCAAAATATTGTGAAACACCACGAGATCTAATACAAAGTTGGAGATATTAGAAATGACAATTGAAATCTATTCTTGAAAACTGAAAATATGCTGGCCTAAGTCACAGAAAACCCTAAATTCCATGAGAAAACATAATTCTATCTTTTTGGGGCTGAATAGGAGTTTTTCCTCAAACCATGGTCCCTAAAGGGAGTGAGGCCAAATCCACCTGCTATCAACCTTTTTTGTATTCTTTTATCTCTTTAAAGCTACTGCTAAAGCTATGTACCAATGGAAGCAAACTAATCAACTTCCCCACTACTTGCAATGAAACAATGCTAAGATCAATTCAACAATTAATCTATGAAATAACCTAAGCATACAACTATAATGAGAGGAGCCTTTGCTGCTAGGGTTGGGCCCCAACCCAAGAGCTTCAATGCTCTAAGTCAACTTAGTGCTAGATCAAGGAAATGCTCATTCTCATTATCATATTAGAAAAATTCCACAAAACTTGAACTCGAAAATGCTTAGTGTTGTTACATAAAAAATCTGAATCCTAATGCAGCTCTAGGTCTCCTTATCTATAGAAATGAATTCTCCAACAACTTCCTTAAATATAGGGAGGCTTGGCTCCCAAAATCAAGAAGAACTAGTTCTTAATTATCACTGGCTTGACTACCCATGATCTCCATGACTTAGCTGCTTGCAACTTTGAGCTGGTGTGATTTGATTAAGGAATATTCGAATGAGTGACGATTTAAGGAGGCGGATCTATCTCCTATAATCTCTCCTCCTTGTCTCATTCACGTTCTTGCCCTTAATTAGACAAAATTGCCATGATTTTCTCTTAAAAACCTGCAATCAATGCACATTAGACCACTAGACATAACATCTTACTTTTACTCATCTCATTAAGAAAAATATAATTAAAAGATGTAAGGAATTAGAGAAGAGTTGATTTTAGTAATCCTAGAGGTGTATTAAGGTCCATATAGTTACCCAATGATGAGGCTCATCATCAACCCCTACTGAAAGTGTTGCTCATCCTCTGAGCAACTTAATCTATATCCATGTCCTTCATTGCTCTGGTCACTTCCATGACATCCCATTATTCTATTGTAGTTTCTTATTCTTGTGAATAAAATCCTACCTTCCTCTCTATCTCCTCCCACTTCTTCCTTTCGTCTTCTTATTTCCTCCCTTCCATCATTCCTAAAAGAAGTGGTGGATTGAGTCTCAATCCAATCCAATTGAATTTAAGTCTTTGTAGAGCTTGCTTGTAAATGGGTGTTCTGTTTATTGCCTCTCTCATTCTCTGAGGAGAATGGTATTCTATGATTTTCAGGATGTAAGGCAAGGTGTTCCATATCCTTTGGCAAGCTTGCATGATGTCATCTCCTAGAAACCTGAACATATCTTCAAAGTGTGTGACTGCTTGTTCTTGGGTAGCAAGGTAGCTAGTTGCAAGCTTAGGATCATTTGCAATTAGGTTGTGGGTGCTGATGACAACCATTGGATTAGATTGCTCAGCTCTTATCATAAGGGGTTATGTCTCTTCTCTTGCCATTACCTTTTTCATCTATGTAGATCTTGTCTCCTCATGATTCATTCATGATGCTAAGGCCATCAATTGCAAGTCCCCTAGTTTTGAATTTTCGTCCCACACATTCAAATCTGTCAAGGCCAAGTTTTGTAGGTAAAACTCATACATTTTTTCTCTATCTTCCAAGGTGCTTTGATCACATATATCAATGAATTGTCTATAGTCTTGTAAGGGAAAAATGCCTCTCTGTGATAAAGTCTTAATTTGGAATTGCAGCCATTGTTCTTTGAGATACAAGGCATAAGACTTTGTTGGCATCCTTCACTGGATATCCTCTAAGGATAAACTGTCCATATCTACCAACTAGCTTTCTCTTTCATGTAATTGTCCCCTTAGCTACGCATTCTCAGCTTCTAATTGAGCTTTAATCATTACCTCTCTGTCCCTTATGCTACTCAGTTCTCTACCCATCTACTTCAATTTCTCCTCCATGTGGCCTACATCCTCCACTCCTTTTTATTTGGCAATTTGTATCCACCTATGTGTCCTTGCCCTCTCTTTCTCAAGTTCAAAGAACAAGTTGATGGCAAAATTTTTTGGGATGACCCTACCCCCTTCAATGAACCTGTAGTAAGAGTTTAGGTTGGGTTTTGGACTAGGCTCTTTGAGTTCTACGTCTTCCTTCTTTGTTTCTTGCTGAGTGATACCTTCTTGGTCCATTCTCTGAGTTTCCTGTAGGTTTAATAGAGTTTTTTGTAGGATGGTCTCTGCTTCTTGTAGGTCTTTCTGGTGGGTGAGAGAGGATATAATGTTAACTCTACAATACAATTCTCCTAGACTGCAATTTCCTTAATCAAATTATGATTTTTTTTCTTTTTAGCAAGAAAACATGGAAGGTATAGCTCCTACCTCACCGCTTATGTTATATTGAGGACAACCTTTGATTTCTCCTCCCTTAGTGCCCATTAATAATCATGTAGATTGATTGCTCTATATCCTATAGGTTTCCTTATAGGATCCTGTAGGTTTTTTTGTAGGATCCTGTATGTGTCCTGTGTTGCAAAATGCTAACTGTCTCCTGTAGGTGCTGCTTCATGAAAGCCTAGAGTAACCTCTTTTGGATGAATTCTTGAGATTGCTAATGCTCTCTTTGCATGGGAATCAATGTTTTATTTCCTCATATGGATGATCATGTGGGATGGTGTGCTAGCTGTCTATGTACGAGCACCTCCTTTTGGTCCATTGGTCCCACTATAAGTCCATCATTCCACCTTACCTCGTAATCATCTCCCAATTCATTCCTCTGTAACTTAACCATTTTTGTCCTTATGTCCTTTTTCTTCTTATTTGACTGCTACCACATGTGGAGTGGTCTAACTGTTTTCTCCTTGTCAATTGGTTGAAGGTGGGAAAGTTAACTGGCCACCTTTGCTTACAAAAACAACTCTTACATAATCCTTCAATTTTTATTATATTGTGTTAACGAGAGAGCATGAATAAGATGACATACTTGTGGGTAAGATGATTTGATAATGATACATGCTGGAGAATGATTTCTTGTGCTGTGTATTTGTCGCATATCCTTATTTGTATTTGCCTCCTTTGATTTTGGTTTCGTTTGATGTGTAGTTGCTCGAGAATGATGTGGTGATCTTGCCACTGCTACTGAGCTTTGGAGGAACTTCCTCAACCTTGGAATGTTTGTGCTGAAGATGGATTCAACCCTAAGAATTTTCCTTTGTGGGTTAGGTTGCTACAGGATTTTCTACAGGATGTCCTGTAGCTCCATTTCCCCTAAACTTTCATACATTTTTTCATTTCTAGAGCATAAGGATTGTTGACATAAGTAGAGAAGGGTTCTAGTGAATGGTAGGTGAGAGTTATAGCCTTCACATATTTTCCCTCTCTAATCTGTTCTCACCATTTTCCATTTGTTCTTTTTTTACTTTGAAAACTGTATATATTTTTTTTGAATTGACTTATTGGATGGATGCAGGGGTAACATGGTGATCGGGAAGTGAATATATTACATTTGACATAGGATTTTCATTCCCTTGTTGTAGGATCAATTTCCTTGGGATTTCAAATCCATTGTAATTCCTACAGGAAACTCTCGTAGGTTTTTAGGGAATATTGTAGGATTATAAAGAATCCTGTAGAAAACACAGAGCCTATGTAAACTGAGCTAGAGGAGTTCATAAATGGAAGGATGGATGAAGAAATGAAGAATATGAGATGGAGGGATTAAAATATAGGTTTTGTAGGTCCTTTTCTTCCTCTCATCTGTGTTTATCCTCCTCTTGTTGACCTGCAAACAACATTTCCAAATTTTTCTTTTCTCTCCTCTTTTTTTTTGAAAAGAACTAGTCTTCCTCCAAGGAGGTTTTCATCCTAGTTGTCGGCCCTAGGTACCTCAAAAGAGGTTTTTACCCAGGGATATTTTTATTCTTTCTTTTTTCAGCACCATTGGGCTGTCCCAAGAGGTTTTCAGCCCAACAGTGGGACTTGGATGCCTCATGGAAGTTTTCAGTCGAGTCTCTTTATTTTTTCTTCTTTTTTTCTTTTCTCATTTTTTTTTCTTTTTTTTTAGGGACTTGATGGGGTGGAAGCTAAGACTTACTCTACCACCATCACTATGTTGCTGATGCCAATGATGAATTATTTCCTTGACAAGGGTTTCTTGTAGACCTTCAATCTGTACCCATGAAAAGTAAAGGGATAGCCTCTGCATCAATGGTTCTTATATGTATTGAACCATTTTCATGACATTTTTCTATGACATAAGGCCCTAACCATCTAGTCCTTAACTTGCCCTTAAAGTCCTTGTATCTAGAATCATACAACAAATCCCAATCACCTTTTTGAAATTGTTTGTCCTTTATGTTTTTGTCATGCCAAATCTTCCTTTGAGCTTGAGTCACCTCTGTGTGCAGGAGGGCCTGCATCCTAAATTCATCTAACCCATTCAGCTAAAGCAATATTTCTTGTTATGCCCTAATGAGATCTAGATCCAATTGTGTTTCCATTTTTAAGGTGTTGTATTAAATTTCAATGGACAACAGGGCCTTCTTCCCATAGACTACTTCATAAGGAGTAAATCTAGTGGTGGTCTTCCAAGTTGTATTGTATGCCCAAGTGGCCTCACCTAATCTATCTTCCCAATGTTTTCTTTTGTTGCTAATCACTTTGGTCAGAATTCCTTCCAGTGCTATGTCGGTTACCTCCACTTGCCCGTTAGCTTTTGGGTGGTAAGGAGTGGAATTTCTATGCTTGATCTTGTGTTGGTTTAACAAATTTTCAATCATGTGAGATGTAAACTGACTACCTTGATCAGACCAGTTCTCTAGGGTACCCAGACTTATAAAATACATTTTCCCTTGAGAATTTAGCCACTTTCCCTTCTGTTGTTGCTTTGATGGCCTTGGCTTCAACCGACTTAGTTAAATAGTCAGTGCACACAATGATGTATTGCTTTTTCCTGGATGGAGGGTTAATGGGACCAATGAAATCCATGCCCCACTTGCCAAATGGCTCGAAATTCACTTGAGGTTGCAGAGAAATTTCACCCCTTAGGGTAGGTTTTCCCATCCTTCGGCACCAATCACACTGACTAATATACCTCCTCACATCTTGGTGAAGAGTGGGTGAATAATAACCAGCTTGCAGTACCTTGAATGATGTTATTTTGGTTGCAAAGTGACCTCCACAAGGCCCATCATGACAGGTCATAAGGATGTCAAAGACTTCGTCCTCCCTGCACATCTTCTCAGAATTTGATTCGGCCTAGTTTTAAGAGGTTGCCTAATGGGACCAGCCTAACACTTTATACACTTGTTGTAAAGAGAATAATTTATAATGTCTGTTTCGTTGATTTAAACATATAGAATGGAAGCACACAAATGAAATGCAATATAGATATTTTAGATTTCGGTTGGTGTGCATTCAATGATGTATTAATGAAAAGGTACTCGCCTTGATGTTTTCGTCTCCCGCTCAGTTCTTTGTTTCTTCCCTTGTTTGGTGGTCTTCTTGGCCTTTTTCTATTTCCCCGTCGAGGGTTTCCTCTACAACGCTTCGCGAGGTTTAGTGGGAAAATATGCTGCAAGTCCTGGTTATGTTTCTGGTTGCTCGGAGCTATGACTGTATTGGTCCTCGTTTCTTGGTTCATAGTTGGTTGTCACTCGTCTTGTAGTTGCCAGGGTAAGATCTCTGTTGTCTTTGGTTTCTTTCTGTCATGGGCTCTCATGCCATCGTATGTTAACTCATGCACTAATGTTTCTCATCTGGTTTGGCAACTCAGCGCCTATTAACTTTCAGGCTTGGCTCAATGGCTCTCTTCCATCTCCGGCGCGCATAGGTAATCTATCCTTATCTATTTTTAACTCATGAGCCTCCTTCTGTGGTTCCTGACCTAGATTTCTCTTTGTTCTCCTCAGTCCGTCGACGCTGTCACTGGAATGCTGGTCTCTAACCTCATTGTGAATCCTCAGGTATCTGTTGGCATTCTTAATGGCTCATTTTTTCTTTCCAGCTCTGTAATTACACTTCTATTGCATTATATCGCTAACACCTATGTATTCTCAGTTGTGTAGGTGTTGGGGTTTGTTGTTTGAGGGTTTGGTGTCACACGCCTCAGTTTTTCCTAGTAGGCTCTGCCTCTTCTAACATCTGGTAGTTCACCATCTTACTCTTTTTAACTCTGCTCTCCGAGTGGGAAGGGTTTGTCAAACGCTCACTATGAGCGATGCTCTGGTTCATCGAAACTTTGGTTTCCACCATATATTGACTGAAATTTCCTGTGTAGCTGTGGCTCCTTCCTAAATCATCACCTGGGGTTTATTGTTCAAGGTCTGTGTGTCTACACCATGTATAAATGTTATGATTGAAACCCTCGCCTAGGGTTTGTGGCCCAGGGTTTGAGCGTGCACCATTTTGGTTTTACAGTTCTGTTGTATAAATTTAATACGCTGGACTTTGCAATATTTGGCAAGAAATTCTTCCGGGAAAATATAATAATATTGGTTCTGTTTTTGAATTATTGGTTGACATATGCTATTTGTCTTCTTGGGACTTCATGGCCTGAACTATTGTCATACGCTTTCAGTTTATTTGAAGTTCAATGTATAATTTTGTTATTACGCGAATGATGTGAATTTTCTTGCAATGTTACTTAGCTGTCACTTGGCTGTCATTTGAGATGCAATGCGGAAACTGTCGCTCGACTTGTAGGTGTTTGGCCTGTGTGAAGTTCTGGTTTACTTCCACTGTCTACTTCAAGGAATTACAAACCCTTATATCGTGTTTTCTCCTTGGTCTTATTGCATTCACTAGTTGTCTCTCTCTAGAAATGCAACGAAGTATTTGTTTACAAGAATCTGTACATAGATAGTTGTGTATTCAAATAATCATAAAACAGAAAACATAAATTACAGTAAGCTTACAGATGAACAGAACTTTGAATTCTCTGTTGTTACTTTTATTTGAGTGCAAGAGGTATTGAACTGAACCCCTTACATGGTTTATCCTGTTACATTTATAGGTTCCCTTTTCCAATTAATGAAACTGTACAGCTGTTTTTTCCAGTTACAGACTCTTACAGTTACTTGTTATTAGACATTCGTTTATCTTATGACAAGCTTTCCTCTTCAAATACATTTGTCTTTTTCCCTTTAAAATAAAAGGATAATCACAGTTTGTTAACAACAGATCAACATATAACTATAACTATTGAACTACCCTTAACTAACATAAAATAAAATAATAAAAGTCCTACTACTTTCCTATCAACCAAAAAAAAGACTAAAGAAAAAGTAAATTCAACTTTTCCTTGACCTGGTAGAAACTTCACCCAATCATGGTGAGCTAGATGCTCCTGTATCATTGCCCCCAATCCAAGTGAATGGGGCACTCTTCCTTACAATCTTCTCTTTTCCTTGGAGGACAAATTTGGTGGAAACTATGCAAACACCATGTATTTTTCTATGTTAGCAAACCATGGAGAGATAATTGAAATGACGAATAAGTGTTCATCTGATAACTGATCATCAACCATTGCTTCCTCTTCTGAAGGAAAATTAAATCTAGATAAAAAAATATGCAACAAAATTCTCCTTGCCATGCTTATCAATAATAGTTAAATCAAATTGTTGCAATAAAAGTAACCATCCAATAATCTGGCATTTACATCAGGTTTATTCATTAAGTATTTAATTGCAGCATGGTCAGTATGTACGAATGTTTGGTAACCTGTACTTTAATGCCTAAATTTGTTCAATGAATGCACAACAGCTAGGAGTTCATTTTTAGTCACTCTGTAATTTAGTTGGGATTTTTACATATTCTTATTGATGAAGTAAATCACATAAGGTAGCTTGCCATCTATCTGGCCTAGGGATTTGTTTAGTCAATTTAGTATGTCCTAAATTGCTGTTTAAAATCTCAATCTGGGAGTCGTAAACTAATGAAGTGAAGTGCACTGTATGTGCAAGGTAACCTTTTCCTTAGTCTTTTGTCATTTTTGCGTTTTTAGTTGGTTTTTGGGTTTATCTTCTGTGGATTCCCTAGTGTGAGATGGCAAAATTGAAAATTAAGTGTGAATGGTAATGATGATTTTTACAATGATTTTCCAACCTTAAAAGTTCAAAAAGAAAGTTTCTAAACTGACTGTAATGAAATCAATTCTCAAAAAAAAGTAAATGCATCAAAACAATGAACTAGTGACAATGGCCCAGTATCCTTACTGCTGTGTGAAAAAGAAAATAAAATCTGAACTTAAAGCAACTCAAAGACTGAAAGTAAAGCAACTAAATCACACTACTTCAACCTATATTCTAACCCTTCACCTTTCGGCTCAGTCCGGCTGTAGGAAGTGATCATAAACAAGCTGAGTATTATGATATCTAAATTGCAGGAAATTAAATTGCATAAAAGGAAACTAAGATTTAACTACTCATTCATATTTCAATTCTTGAAAATGACATAAGTAATTCAATCTCTAACTTGCAGGAAAACAAACTAGATCACACTACTTCAAGTAATATTCTGATTCCTTACTAATTGAGTCGCTTGGCTATAGAAAGGAAATCATAAACAAGTAATATGATGTCTAAATGGTAGAAAAGTAATCAAGCAAAACAAAACTTGAAAGAAGTGACAATGGTGGAATTAAACTTAATGAATAAAAATCAGCAAAAAGTACAAGATGATCTCATGTGAGTAGCTATCAAAAACATGTAAATGTTCCCAAGCTGCCTACAAAAACCTGTAAAGGAAACACTAATCAGCTTAACAGTTATGAAGAGAACATGAAATATGGACAGTGATGAACATTATAACAACATAAAATATGTACAAGTAATGACTACAAAAAGCAGTAAACAAAAGCAAGTAAGAAACTATACAAGCTTTGGTGTATAGGGGCCCTCTGTCACCTAAGCCAACCAACTACTTATTCACAAATTGGATTCAAGAACGCTGTCTTCTCATGTATTGAATTGCAGAAATAAAGTAAAGGAAAATACAGCACAGTGGGATGAAACAACAGTCAAAATTACAACTTCCAGACTAACTGTTCAGCGTATACAAACGCATTATTTATAAGTGCAAATGCTAATAGCTAATTCCTAGATTTGTGCTACCAAGAGACACGTAAATCTCCACGGCCTGAGATTTAGCGTGATGGTCATTATAGCAGTTGAGTTCATGGAGTGGTGGCTGCTTGATTCGCTTCGTAGGCTAGTCGATAGTTGTGCCAGTACCTCCAAGAATGAAGGATCATGCCACACAATTCTTCACGTGTGGCAAAACAGAGCTATGCCACCGCAAAATTCCTCATTTGGCCCTTCCTTTGACCGTCGTTGACCATGATTGTTTATGAGCGATTTGGCTGATCTGAGAGGACACACTCCATGTACACGTCGCCTGCATCCTGCCCATGTGGCTGGTTTCTCCATTGGACACCTGTAGCATAGCGTTTGACAAAATGGATGCAAAAACTTAGGTTGGCTGCGGAAAGTGACAAGTTTCCGCAGCTGTTGAACAAAAAATCTAAACCAAGCAACAGTCAGAAACATAGTTAGGAAACCATTTCATAAGCTTTTTTTATCCTAATATGCAATGATTTAACAGCTGGGTGGATGAAGTAAATGGAAAAAGAAGGCTGAAAGGGTATATAGGGAAGTGTAGGTTTGGGACTCAACAGGATGCTCCTATGGATTTGTGAGAGGCATTGGCATGTATACGCAAAGGAAGATCCCAATTTAGGCCTCGAAGAATAGGTGAAGTAGTCAACTTGTCCTTTAGTGTGACTAAAGCCTCTTGACAACTTTCTGACCATACAAATTCGAAGTCCTTGGCCAATAACCCAAACAAAGTAGAAGCCAACTTGTCAAAGTATTTTATAAATCTCCTATAGTATCTAGCTAAACGTAGAAAACTTCTGACATCCCTCTATTTTTCTAGAGTTGGGACCCTATGGATTATGGTTATCTTATTTGGGTCCACCTGTAGTCCTTTCTAGGCTATTGAATAACCTAGAACAGTCCTTGCAGTCATCAAGAACTCACATTTTTCAGGACTAAGGGACAAGTTCATTTCAATGCATTTATTCAACACCTTACCCAAGTTGGAGAGAGCCTCCGGGAAATCACAACCATAAGGTGTAAAATAATCCACATAAATTTCCACTCCATCATGGACTACCTCGGCAAAGATACTCAGGACCGCCCTGTGGAAAGTGGCAGGGGCATTTAATTGGCCAAAAGGAATGACTCTATAAGTGAAAGTACCCCAAGGACAAGTGAAGGCGGTTTTATCCTGGTCCTCTAGGCTAATATGGATTTGATTGTATCCATTGAACCCATCTAAAAAAGGGAAGAACTTTTTCCCTACCAAGCCATCTAACACTTGGTCAATGAAAGGTAGAGGGAAATGGTCCTTCTTTGTTGCTTTGTTTAACTCTCTTTAATCAAAACAAATCCTCCACTTCCCTTTTTTCTTTGAAACCAACACCAAAGGAGAAACCCACTCACTATCCGAGATTGGGTAAATGAATCCTGCATCCAACATATTTTGCAGTTCTTCTTTGACTATATCCTTGAGAGATGGATTCATTCTCCTTTGGGGTTGTCAAACTGGTTTGCAACCTTCTTTGATATAAATGTGGTGAGTACACACTGAGGGGTTCACTCCCTTCATTTCTTTGTAACTCCAAGCAAAGGCATCCAGATGTTCCCTTAGCATATTGCACAACTCTTCTTCTTCGTGTACAAAAAGAGAGGTGTTGATTCTCAAAGTTCTTTTAGGGTCAAATTCTATTGTCTTGACACGAGTAGGGTTTCAATCAGCTAAGCATATATCAATCTGATGGTTGCTCTTGGTTTCCTTTACTACTTCCTTTAAGGACAAGGTATTGGGAGTTGGATTTTGGAGTATGTGTTCAATCAAATCATCTTCATCCGACTGTCCTCCTCCCATAGCTTCTAGGGTATAGAGTTGGGATGAGTAGGCTTCATCTTCTTCCTCGTCTTCTAGCCATAAATGTAAATCACGTTCTAAATATGGTTGGGCAAGAGGGTACAAGAACAACTTCTTGGAAAGATGCCCATTTTTAGAGCATGTTTACATACCTACAGGTGATGTAGGCATCGACAGTGGCTAACCAAGGTCTCCCAAGTATGAGAGGATAACCATTAATCCTAGAGAACTATAAAGAATGCAGGGTACTCCCAGGAGTCAATGGAGGTTATCACATCCTCAACAATCCCCTCAGGGGCCACTATGGAATGGTCTACAAGCTGCAACACTTTTGTGGTCTTTCTTAATGAACCCTAGAGATGTAACTTGAGCATGGTTTCCTTAGTCATTACATTAATGGCAGCCCCAAGATCAATCAAGGTGTGTGGGACAATGGTGCCCCGTTTATGTGCACATCTACTACAGGGCTTCCAAGGTCTAAATACTTTGGGCAAATTACCTACCCCAACATTAAGTCAGACAGTTGTCCAATGACATTAATGGTAAGGGTGTCTCATTTTCTCCTCCATCGATGTTTGAAACACTTCTCTTTAATCAGTTTGTTGTAAATAGGTACATCCTTAATGGCTTGGTGAAGTGGAATTTTGACACATAAATTTTTGAATTCACCTAGAAGTTCATGCTCTTCTAGGGTAGGCTGGACTGGATGAGTTAATATTTCAGGAAAGGGCGGTGGGTTCATTCTAGGTATATTTTTCTCTCTTTCCTCCTCACTCTCCCTAGGTGGAGATGGAGGTGGGTTGCCTGGGACTACTCTACTAGAACTCAAGTTGATTTCCTGAATTTCCACAGCATAAGCAGGCTAGTATGTCTCTCTAGTGTATACTTGATGTGTCTATCTATTGTTCAAGTTCAGATTTGGCTGGGCAGGCATATGAGTTTTTTTAGGTGGAGAAGGGTGTAAAATTTGTGGTTGAGTAGGAGGCGAAGACAATAAATCTATAGCATTGTTGTATGGGGACCTCTGCCCCTAGGGTGGTGCAATACACTGAGGCTATGGAGGAGTATATGGCTGAAATGGTTGGTTGATTGATTGGGAATGATACTGAGGTGAAAAGGACCAAGTAGATGGTGTAGACCAGGAGGGACGAGCAGGGCTGCCCCAAGAGGGAATGGATGTGTTTTGGTTAGGTTTGTAATATGCATAGGATGACTCTGGCATGCCTTGCTGGCAGTGTCAAGGGTCGTGAGGCCTCCTTTGATTTACATAGCACAGCTATTCAGTCACCCCTTCAGTTCCCTGATACACAACTTTTAGCCTAGGTAGAGAAGGGAATTTTTCTATGGAGTGGTTTTTTTAACAGACTGAGAATATTTCTATAAGGTTTAATGGACATTCATTTGTAGGGTGCCTACTTGTGCATCTAGGGAAAAACATGGCTAATGCTCTCTTTGCTTCCACCTGGATTCTCTTGATGTGCATAGTTTCCATCTGTAGGGTAAGGGTTTGCAACATTTCACTCTTGAAATCTTCCAGCATATTTCCAATTTCACCTCTTATCGATGTTTTGGAAGATGCTGAGCTGGCCATTGGTTGACGACCCCTACCCTTTTTCCTAGCTGCCCTAGAATGATTCTTAAAGATAGTATTGGTATCTTCATAGGGTAGTTGGTATATGTCCCCTCCTGCTCGTAGGTTTAGGGTATCCAGAAGATATTCCCTTACCCCCCTAAGTAGGACTAGCTTCAGTGACTCAGGATCAACTGTGCACCTAGCCGTTTTGTAGCTAAGCTGGAATCTTTCCTCATAATCCTTTCAGGATTCATCATGCTCCAAGGTCATTCTAAAAATTTCCTCTTTAGTGTCTTTGGACCTGCAATAGTCTGGATACTTATTGTTGAAGGCTTGTTTCATCTGAGCCCAGGTTGTGATGCTATCCCCAGCTAAACCCGTGAACTAGCACAAATATGCATCCTTGACAGTGGATGGGAATAATTTCAACTTCTGATCATCAATGGTGTAATCATAAGTTCTACATATGACAATGAACTCAAACAAGAAAGTACCTAGATCTTCTGAGGTCAAGCCATGGAAGTGAGGAAGAGCATAAGGGATTATGTTTTTCATCTTGGCATCCCCATTGGTTTCTCTAATGGGAAAATCACCCTCAATTCTTTCTCTATCTCCTCTGTCATTTCTATTTTCAGCCATTAGGTCAGTTGGAATCTATTCTCCTTCTTCTTCTCCCCATGTAGCCTCTTCAAAAATCTAAGGTTGCTCACCTAAGGGGTCCTCCAATTCACATCTATCGAAGAAGAGAGAAGGTTGGCTATTGGAAGTGGTGGGGGTATTTGGTAGACATTTCCCTAAGTTATCCCTATTCCTATGAGGCACGAAAGAAGTGTTTTTGTTTTGTTTTGTTTTTCAAGCTTTAGGACTAATTATAGAATTGAAATAACAAAGTGAATGGAAAGTAATGTGTTGAATGAAATATTACTTGAAGAATGGAAAGGAAAGAAAACCATCTTACAATTACTTTTGTAGAAATGAAGCTAATAGATGAATGAAAGTGATAAGAAATGGAAGAAATAAAGAAGAAATCACATCTACTCAGACACCTCCCCGACAACAATGCGAAAAAGTGATGAGCACTAGTATTGTAGCAAGAATGCTAGAACTCTTGGGGCTACCAAATTTACTTTATCAACCTGGGAATCATACAAACTTGGAGGTGACAGTATAGTATACACAAGCAGATGCTATGGGTCCACTCTTTGTCACTGGTGAGCTAGTGATAGATAACTATGGTTTCTCAAACCAACCTTCTATTGATTCAAAATAAGTTTGAATACAAACGGAGAAAGGGGAATTTTACCCTAATTGGAAGAATGGAAATATCATCTACTGCAGTGATGAAAGACTAGAATAAATGCTTTAAACACACCACACACCTAACTATTTGTTAAGAGATCTTGCTTTATAAGCATTCTAAGCTAACATGTGTGTAATCCTAAATATCTTATGCATTCAATTTGAAAAAACCAAACATTTTACTATTGTGCATATGAATGAACACAATAACTCTTTTTTCCTTTTTGTCTTTTTTTGTCAAAATGTGAATGCTAAATATTATAGGTGATGTGGTAGGTGGGTTAGAGATGGCGGTGAAAGGTCAGATGGATTAGGCAGAAAGTAGGGGTATTCTCCTATCTTCTTGTATGCTTTTTCCATAAATTGGCCTCAAATAGTCCGGTACAAGTCATCCTACATCATGTCCTAATGCTTCCTACAGGATGTCCTAATCCACCTACGGGATCCCCTATATTCCTACAAGATCTGGCTGAGAGAAATAGGAGTGATTTGGAAGGTGGTATAGGGCCTAGGGAAGGTGAATGATGGAATAAACAAGGCAATGGTAGTGGCTAGGAATTTTCCAGAGTTCAAAACAGAGTTTGTAAGATGGTTGGATTTGCTCAACAAACCTGGAAAGTTGTTCTTATGGAATGATGAATTGGTTAAGGGACTTAGTGGTTTTTGGTGATCATGGATGGATGAGGTTAGGCTGGGGTTGTTTTAATGAGATCTTCTTGCACTATTGAAACTCTTGCAATACATACATTACTAAAATTGATCCATGAATCATATCAAACAAGGAAGATTTCCAATCAAGTTAAGAAAAAAATATCTTATTATTTAGTTGCCTAGGTCAGGCATGGAAATACTTGAAGAATATTGTGAAACACCATGAGATCTAAAATCAATGCTAAAATCAATTCAACAATTAATTTATAAAATAACCTAAGCATACAAGTACAATGAGAGGAGCCTTTTCTGCTAGGTTTGGGCCCTAGCCCAAGAGCTTCAACCCTCTAAGTCAACTTAGTGCTGGATCAAGGAAACACTCATTCTCATTATCATATTAGAAAAATTACATAACAATAATTTGCCACAAAACTTGAACTCGAAAATTCTTGGTGCTCTTACATAAAAAATCTGAATCCTAATGAGGCTCTAGGCCTCCTTACTTATACAACTAAAGTATCCAACAACTTCCTTAAATCTAGGGAGTCTTGGCTCCCAAACTCAAGATGAACTAGTTCTTAACTATCACTGGCTCAACTGCCCATGATCTCCATGACATGGTTTCTTGCAACTGCAAGCTACTGTGATTTAATTGAGGAATATTCAAATGAGAGAGGATTTAATGAGGAGGATCTATCTCCTATAATATCTCCTCCTTGTCTCATTCGAGTTCCTGCCCTTAATTAGCCAAAATTGCCATGATTTTCTCTCAAAAACCTACAATCAATGCACATTACACCACTAGAAATAACATCTTACTTTTACTCATCTCATTAAGAAAAATATAATCAAAACATGTAAGGAATTATGAGAAGAGTTGATTTTAGTAAGTTTGAAGGTGTATTAAGGTCCACATAGTTACCCAATGATGAGGCTCATCGGTTACCCCTGTGGGTCAGGAGAAGATGCTGTATTTTTTCATGACCATATCCACCTACTTCTGCTACATGGAGCAACCCTTCCCAGGGGCCATGGATGTGGCTATGATATTCCCCTTACTTTGAGAGCAAACCAGAAAGAAAATAAATTTCCTAGCCTTGGAGATGATCTTAGTGCATTTCTTCGTAGAGATCAAAGAGGTTGTAATCGGTGGGGCTACCTCGAGTATCCTGTATAACGTATCACCCAAATAAATAATCACAAAGCGAGGTCTAAACACATGCACATCATGTCACTTCCATAATTATGGTTATCTTAAAAGTACATCACAAACATCGATAGGAGAAACATCACAGAATACCTCATCTCTGAAGGCCTTGATGTTGTAGGGAAGGCAACATTTCTCGCTAACTTGGAGATTGCATCCTTGGTGAAGCCACCCAATACTATATGGCTATGGGTGTGGTATGGTTAGTAAGCCTAGCTGCTTCATGACCTTTGCTGAAATGAGGTTCTTTTTACTTCCACTATCGATAATGAATTGTAGCAGCGAACCGTTCACCCACATTTGTGAGTGGAAAAGAGACTCCCCCTCCTCTTGATTGTCAAGCTCATTCTTCTAGATCTTGGCAATGGCAACAGTGGCATTGGACTCCGCATCAATAATCTTCCTCCTATTGTCATTCCTCTTGTCAGGTCTTGACTCATGGTCATAACATGCATATGATTCTGAAGCCTTCAACTTGACCACTAACAACCGCTTGGTCCGACACTCACCTCTGTTGTGGATGTGGATCTTATAGAACTCATACAACTTTCCTGTGTTCTTCTTTGACTTTGTGGTGGTGTTCTTTCCCTTCAACTTCGACGGGTTTTTTTCGGTCACCCCACCTTGGTTTTTTCCTTTGTTCCTTGGATTCATAGATTGAAAGTCTCTCTTCTTTTTTAAATTTTGGCTCAATATTGACAGCGTATTGTAATGCTGTGCCAAGTGACGAGATGTCTAGGAACTCCATCTTGTCTTGGATGTATCTGTGTAGGTATTTGTGGTATTTCAGTACCAAATATCACTCAGAATCCTTGATACCCAACTTTGTTCGAAGGGTATGACAAATATTGGTAAACTCCAAGACGTCTTTGTCCCTTCCCTACCGCAGTGTGGTCCACTTCATGCATTTGTCCTCATAGTTTCCAATAGGGTAGTATTGCTCCTTGATGGCATCCCGAAATCAATTCCAACTGGGTGTGGCTAAAAAAAGTGAGGTCGTAGATTTATCTGTCTACTCGCAGTAGGTTACGCACTAGTCCTTAATGTGGGGGGATGGCTTTCAAAAGTGCAAAAGCGATCTTTTCTTGGATGGAAAAATCATCAACAAAACATATCCTTCTAATAGATTTAACCATTTATCTACGGCATCCGCATCTATCTAAGCCTCAAATATGGAAATGTCAAAATTAAATTGTACCTTAAAGGTTGTGGTGCTTCCAGAATAGTTGCTGGAAGTAGATGTGTCACCCCTTAGTAGCTACTGAAGGATCTCGAAAAACATTTCCATCATCGTGTTCCTTTGCCTCTTGAGGGCTTCTTTGTGTTAGATGTGGGGCCTGATTATCTTCTATATTCAAAGGTATCATCGAATTGGACCATATTTCATAATGGGGTGGCAAAGCCGCCCATAAAATATACGTTCTGGGGGGGGGATAGGGACAGCGGCTCCGAAGCTAAAAATAGATGTAAAATTTCCTTGTAAAATTTTTTAATTTCATAGTCAATCTAGGTTGTTCATTAGGCAGAGATCTGACGGTAGAATTTTTGTTTAATTTACGGTTTTTTTCCCTAGAAGGCAACCCCCCGTTATATATGACAAAATTATATTGCATCTATACATGTCTGTATTCTGAGTGAGGAAGATAGAGAAGATTGAGAGAGAAGAGGGAATTATAGTGGATCAGTTGTAGGTTGTATCTCTTCAATTTGCTAGATAATATAAAAGGAAGGACTGGTTGTTTCTTCGTGGATGTAGCCCAAACTAGGTGAACCAGTATATCTATGTCTCTCTTGTTTTATGCATTTTTTGTGTTTATATTTCCGCGATATCTTCTGTGTTCCATTGCTCTGTAATATATAATTTTCTAACACTTTGAGTGAGTTGCTGATAGGACCTGCTACCCCCCTTGTATTTCTTTTCATCCTCCATCAGAGGCCATCGGAATATGTGACGCTGATCTTGTATTTCTTTTCATCCTCCATCAGAGGCCATCGGAATATGTGACGCTGATCTTGCAAAGGTTCAACGAGATCAAGCACTAACTCCTTATATCCCGACCTCGTTGGGGACATGTAAAGAAAAATAGAGAAAGAGCATACTGCTCTAATACCATTGACCCCACTGATCTAAATTTAAACAGGAACACAAAAAATTACAAATATAACCATAAATACAAATATGCAAAAGAAATATAACATCCTTTCATTAATATAAAGATACTAAAGTATGATTACAACAGAATGCAAATGAGACTAGCTCAGGTGATGGTAGCTTATCTATGAGAATAGATGTGGTGGCTACATGCCTCTGAGCTATGTTACAATGAGGATCAAAGACCTATTTATTATTGAGAAACAACAGAAAACCCTAAACATCCAAAAACCTAACCTTAGGAGATGAAGAGCCAAAATTGTGGGCCCCGTTTGAGTAAATTGATACATGAACTTCACAGGGTTGTATCTTTGGCATACGATCTCCATTTGGCTATCATAATTCCTCATTTCAAAGATCTCGAAGAAAATATCGAAAACAAATGAGATAGCTAATCTAGGATGTTTTGAGTCTCCCCATTTTCCATAAAAGCGTTGTTTAGGGCCTCAAAATGGCTTTGAAAGTTGAGGACCAGAAGAACTGCCAAAAATAGTTAACTGTGCTACAATTAAGGAAGATGAAAAACTGAAAGAGACAATGTTCGGGGTCCAAGTGGAATAGGAGGGTGGCCACCAATATCCACCTCGATCATTCTACCCCCCTTAGGGAGAAATGGCCCCATTGCTTGCAGAGCCTCCATGAGGTGAGGAAATTTCTATTGAGTCTGGTCCTTGGTGAGATGTTCTGCAATCTATGAGGTGTCCAGTAATGGTGGGATGCATGGTTAAGGGTGGTCCATTTTGAACACTTGGTGAAAGACAAGGAAAGGAGGAATGTTGTGCTCCAAAGCATTGTTTCCCACAACCTTGGTAGTGGTGTAAGGACCATATCAGAGTGGTCTGAGTTTCTGATGGGCTCTTGTAAGACATTCTTTCTACAAATGAAACCAACCTTTGTCACCCAGTTGAAACTTGTGTGACACTTGATGTTGATCATGTTCCTTCCTGTAATTGGAATTTTCCATAATGGTGTGACGATATATTAGCCCTTTGGGTAGAAGTGCTCCACGAATTAGATCAAATGAATGCTTGACTTGATATTGCAATGGTACCCCTATGGGTGAGGAGAAGATTTCGTAATATCTTATCATGACCGTATCCACCTGCTTCCGTTGCATGGATGAACCCTTCCCATAGGCCATGGATGTGGCTACTATCTTCCCCTTACATTGAGAACAAATCAGAAAGGATATAAATTTCCTAGTCTAGGAGACAATCTTACTGCATTTCTTAGCAGAGATCAAAGAGGTGGTGGTAGGTGGAGCTACCTCTGGTATCCTGTATAAAATATCACCCAATCAAATAATCCCAGAATGAGGTCTAGAATCATAAACAACATTGTCAAAAACCATCTTAATAATCATATACAACATGTTGCTTCCACAAGTATGGTTGTCCTAATAATACATCACAAATGTTGAGAGGAGAAACATCACACAATACCTCAACTGTAAAGTGCTCGATGTTGTGGGACAGGCACCACTAATGGCTGACTCAGAGATCTCGTCCTTGGTGAAGCCACCCGATGTTGTACAGTTACAGGTGTGGTATGGTCAGTAAGTCCAGCGACTTCATGACCTCTGCTGGCATGAGGTTCTTTTGGCTGCGAATGTCGACAACGAATTGCAGTGCTGAACCCTTCACCCACATTCGTGAGTGGAAAAGGCACTCCCCCTCCTTTGGATCGTTAGAATCCTTCTTCTAGATCTTGGTGGTGGAAACACTCGCGTTAGGCTCTGCATCGATAATCTACTTCCCTTTGCCATTCCTCTTATCGAGTCCTGACTCAGGGTCGAAACATGCATCTGATTCTGAAGCTTTCAACTCGGCTAGCAATGACTGCTTGGTCTGACACTCACTTGTGTTGTGAGTGGGGATCTTATGGAACTCACATCGCTTCCCTGTTCCCTTCTTTGACTTTGTGGTGGTTTTCTTTTATTACAGCTTTGATGGGTTATCTTCAGTCACCCCTCCTTGACTTTATCATTTGTTCTTCGGATTTGCAGATCCAAAGTCACGCTTCTTTTGTTTAAACTTATACTCGATCTTGAAAGCGTATGGATACGCTATGCCAAGTGAGGAGATGTCCACGAACTCCGTCTCATCCTGGATGTACCTGTGTAGGCAGCCGTGGTATTTGAGTACCAAATTCCGCTCAAAACCCTTGATACCCAACTTTGTGCAAAGGGTATGAAAAATATTGGTAAACTCCGACACATCTTGGTCTCTTCCCTTACACAGGGTGGTCCATTTTATGTATTTATCCTCATAGTTTCCAAAAGGGTAGTACTACTCCTTGATGGCATCCCAAAATGAATTCCAAGTTGATGCAGTTGAAAACAGTGAGGCGGTACTTTCATCCTTCTACTTGCAGCAGGTTTCCCACCAGGTTGCAGCAAAGTTGTCCATGATCACATTCCTTTGTTGCTCAAGGGCTTCTTCGAGAAATTTTTTGATAGGATCTCCTGCCCCCTCATCTTTCTTTTCATCTACGACGGGAGGTCACTGAGGTTTGTGAGGTTGATCTTGCAAAGGTTCAACCAGATCGAGCCCTAACTCTTTATATCTCGACCTCGTTGGGGACATGCAAAAAAAAACAAAGAAAGAACATACCGATTGATACCACTGATCCCACTAACATGAATTCAAAATGGAACACAAAAAATTATAGATATAACCATAAATATAGAGATACAATAGAAATAGAACTTCCTTACATTAATAGAAAAATATTGAAGTATGCTTACAAACATAATGGAAGTGAGACTAACTCGGGTGATGGTGGCTTATCTCTAAGAAGAGATGTGGTAGCTACATGTCTCTGAACTGTGTTACAATGAGGCTCAAAGGCCTATTTATTATTGAGAAACAATGGAAAACCCTAAACATCCAAAAATCTAACCCGAGGAAATGAAGTGCCAAAACTATGGACCCCATTTGAGTAAATTGATACATTAACTTCCTGGGGTCGTAACTTTGGCATACTATCTATGTCTAGTTATCATAATAACTCATTTCGAAGATTTCAAAGAGAGGACTAGAAAAAAAAGAGCATGCTAATGTGGGATGTTTTCATTCTCTCCATTTTCCCTAAAAGGATCGTTTAGGACCTCAAAACAACTCTGGAAGTTTAAGACCCGCAAACTGTCAAAACTAGTAAATTGTGCTACAATTAAGGAAACCGAAAAACTAAAAGAGATGGTGTTGGGGGCCTATGTGGAATAGGAGGGTGGCCACCAATATCCACTTGGATCATTCCTCCCCCCTTAGGAAGCAATGGTCCCATTATGTTCAGAGTCTCGATCAGGTGAAGAAATTTTTGTTGAACTTGGTCCTTAGGGAGATGTTCTACAATCTATGATGTGTCCAGTAATGGTGGGAAGCATGGTCGAGGGCAGTCCATATTGAACACTTGGTTCAAGCCAAGGAATGGAGGAAATTTTTGTTCCAAATAATTGTTTCCCACAACCATGGTAGTGGTGTAAGGACAATATCAAAGTGGTATGAGTTTCTGATGGGTTCTCGTAAGGCATTCTTTCTTAAAATGCAACCAAACTTTTCTCCCACTTGAAACTTGTGTGACACCCAATGCTGATCATGTCACTACCTATACCTGGAATTTGCCACAATGGAGTGACAATATATCACCCTACAAGAAAAAATGTCATTGGTGAGGGTCATGCTTATGACGGACCTTTAAGGTCCGTCACTAATGTTGCATATGGTGACGGTCTTTAAAAAAGCATTGTTTTAAGTGTATATAGTGATGGTCCTTTACGGTTTGTCACCAAAGCCATTTTCAATGACACTTTTAGTGAGGGTCGTTAAAGGGTCGTCACTAAGTCTCTCTTCGATGACACTGTTAGTGAGGGTCATTAAATGCCCATCACTAATTCTCTCTTTGGTGAAACTTCTAGTGACGATCTTTTATTTACCATCACCAATGATCTTTTTGGTTATTTTTGGTAAGGGCCAATTAATTTTCATCGACATTGATCATTCCAATGAGTTTTTGATGATGGTACGTGCCTATGACGAACCTTTAAGGTCTATCACCAATGTCGCATATGGTGACAGTCTTTAAAACATCGTTGATGTAAATCTATATAGTGATGGTCCTTTAAGGTTTGTCACAAAAGCCATTTTCAATGACACTTTTGGTGAGGGTCGTTAATGGCCCATCACTAATTATCTCTTTGGTGACACTTTTGGTGAGGGTCGTTAAAGGCCCATCACTAATTCTCTCTTTAGTGACACTTCTAGTGACGATCTTTTATTGACCCTCACCAATGCTATTTTTGGTTACTTTTGGTGACGGTAAAAAAATCTTTGTCATCATTGATCATTCCAATGAGTTTTTGATGATGCTATGTACCCGTTACTATATTTTTTGTCAAAATATAACAATTTAAGACCATTACTGTGGAGTCTTTTTCATTATGTGTCCAAGGTCATATTGGTTATAATATTTAGTCAATTTTTTAAGAAGTAATTAGTGTGTATCATTTCCCTCAAGTCATAAGAATATAGTCTTCCTATGAGTCAACACATGATTCATCTCTAGTAGGTTTATTGTCTAGCAAATTTCCTTTAAATAAAGTTCCACTAGTGTGTGTATGAACTCTATTATTTAATACATAATCAAGCTCTGTAAATTCTATTAATGAGAGAGACCTAGCACTCCTCAACACTCATGGCACACCTTAACATGCTTTGGAATAGTACACTAACATTCCTTGGCACCTCGTATGTCTTGGAACATCTTTGTACCTAGAACATCTTGCCATGAGTAGGATGCCCAATCACATGTTGGCATGCCATAGCATAAAATAGCACTCCCCTATCATGTGTTGGCATTCCTTGTAGTCCCTGGCATGCCTTGGAACTCCTTGGCATAATATTGCATTAACAAACATTAGCACTTGGCACACATTGGCACTTGGCATGTATTGGAACATATTATTAGTGTGCCTAGTATGCCCATTTTGAAAAAGATAAAATCCTTACTTAACCCTCTTATGTGTTCATTTCCTTGCATTTTAGGTTGGTTATTCCTTTTGTTTCCTTGAAACTCCTTGAAGGATATTGGCATACTATGACACACATCCTAGCATGTCTTAGCACCTAGCATGCCTTGGCACTATTTGGCAAATGTTAACACACTGCAGAACTACCTAGCACACTCTAGCACTTCTTAACATTCCCTGATATTCCCTGGAATGCCTTACCTATGCATAGCATACCTTGTCACTCCCTCCTTGACATGACATCTAGCACTGATTGACACTCCTCGAGACACCCTCATATTCATTCACTTCCATGGATTTTGACCTGATGCTCCCTTCTGTTGTCCCAGTACTCCCTAACACTCCTCAGCATGCATTACAACTCTCTTCACACCTTAGCACTCATAAGTGAAGAATGAAACTTGTAACCAATGTTACCAGACTTAGAATAGACAATAAATCTATGAGGCAAAAGAGCTAAGAGTTTTAAGTAGACTAGGGAAAAATCAGCAAAAAATTAGGAACAAATCAGTGAATTCAATAAATAAAAATATACACATATATTGAATTTAAAAAAAAACATTTTTCGTTGATATTTAGTAAAGCCATGCCCAAACAATTCATAATATCAATAGATTTCCAAAGCATCATGAATGAATAAGAATCTCATATATGTTATGAGTCCAAACATGATCTAAAGTACTGAGTCATGACTCCTAACTAGTGACTACATAGAACTAGAATCAACTGCTTCTAAAAGTTTACAAACAACTGCATACTAATTAGAACAAAATTAGTAACTAAGAGTCTAAGACTCTTAAGAGTGAGAACTAGAAGTGATTCCTCCCACTCCTTCGCTTTCTTGATTCTCAAAGTTCTTCAAGTCATGTAGGCTTAAAAGAGGAGCCTCCTCTAATTAGACCCAATCTGCTGCATTTGTAGTTTCCAAATGTATCTCTTCAAGCTATATTGGTGAATGGTCCAAACCTATCATTATCATGAGACATTGAAATGCGAATTTAAGTTTGACTTTGAAATTTAAAGTTTAAACTTTAAATTGCAAATTAGATTAGGAAACCTACAAATTCAAGCTCTCACATAGTATTTTCTTGTTGCGAAGTTGTAGATTTTAATGGAAATATACAAGGTCATTTAAGTGCCTTTGTGTGAATCAATGGCACTTAGAATTTATTTTCTCAAGCATGCTCCAGTTTCACTCACAGCCTGAAGCACTGCATGCCTAGTCTAAGATTCGAATGGTGAATCTCTTCAAATTTGGCGTATCGCTACAAAATTTCTGCCACCAAAGACCTAGCAAGTGGCAAGGGTTCGTGAGTAGAATTACTAAACAATAAATAGTAAAAACTTAAAAAGACAAAAAAATTTAATAAAACATTTAACATACAAAATAAAATTTAAACAAATTCAATGAATTGATGAAGCCTTTAAGCCTCAAAGGTACCTTGCAACCTCTTAGACCTTTCTCGTATAAAACTGGTATAGGAAAATAATTTAGCTGATGCTCTATAATCCTATAGTTGGGGAAGACATGACTTTTAAATTATGGATAAAGGAAGCACCTTTCCATGCATGTCATAAGTCCTTTGCGAACCTCCTCATCCTCATTAAGTTTGTTCTTATCATAAAAATACTGTGGGTTTAAGAAGTACCTAGCAACATGTACGGGGAAATGTAATTTCGTATCCCAATGTGCATCAATAATGTCCCAAAGAGGCATATACTTTTCCTACTCATCCTCATATATTCTTTTGATGGCCTCCTTTGCGAGATCCATTGCCTCATAAATGTAACCCATAGCGGGTTTATCACCATCAACCATCGTGAAAGTTCGTGATTTCAAATTTAAATAAATATCAAACATTGAAAATAAAAAGAATCTTGAAATGAAGTTTAAAACATGAAAAAGTTAAAAGACTTGAAGTACCTAAGAACTCCAACAAGGGACTCCATCACATCAATAATCTCTTCATCATATTTCCAAAAACCGTCATTAAACGCAAGTGCAATAACTTCAATGCCTTCAAGGGTCTTGGAATGTTTAGATGCCATCCACCTAGATCCCAAGAACATCCTCTTCAAATTTATCTTTTTCTCAACCACAAATTGGAAAGATAGGAAATTTTTTGCAAATCTAGTCACTGCAAGTTGAACACTTTCATTACCTTCAGTGTATTTTCTCTTGGTGTTTAGGACAATAGTGTGGTTGTATAGGTATTTGGTTATGTATTTTTCCTTCTCCACAATCTCATGTATCCAATGAAGCTTACCAATGTCCTCAAGCTTTAAATATATGAAATGGGAAACACAATAGGTCCAAAAAATAGTGGGGTGCCTAATCTTAAAATGTCTACCAACAACCATATAATTAGTTTCATTTTCAGTGAAAATTTGCACAACATGTTCTTCTCCCACTTCTTGAACAACTTCCTCCATCATTTCACAAATAAGTTGTGTAGTCTTAACCTTGTGTGAGGCATTCACTGATTTGAGAAACATTGTACCTACTGGACAAGATACACAGATATTTATTAAAGTTCTATTCCTCTAATCTGTCCATCCATCACTCATGATGGTGCACCCTGTTTCTACCCATGATGAACAAAACTTAGATAACACAAGCATGACATATTCAACACTTTCAAATAGAAAATTTGTCCTACTTCACTATGATGAAGGGGCTTTTAACCCTGGACCTGAAACAACAACTGTATCAATCATAGCTTACCAATAAGGACTTATGGCACAGTGGAAAGGCATGTTAGAATAGTACCAAAAGTTAGAAATGGCCTTCCTTGCCTGACTATGTATTTTTTTTTCCAACCAGTGGTATCCAAGGTAGGTTGGGAACTGAGTTTTGTGCGAAGAGAAAAAAAAGGTGTTTATGTTTCCACCTCCAATGTTGAATGCAAGAGGATTCATTTGGTCTTGAGTTTGACTTGGATTTGGATGCATGTGTGGGAAACTTGGGAACTACATTAAGGATTCTACGAAGGGAGATGAAAATGGGGTAGTGGAAGGATAATTGTCAACTCCAGGAGTTCCTATTTATTTTTTTTTCTTTTCTTTCTTTGAATTATGTTGACTCAACATATCAATGGCCAATGTTGCTTGGTGTTTGAAATTTTTGTCAACGTTTTTCAAAGACCTATATCATGGCCGGGCATTTGTGTAAGGTGGTACTTGAATCTATAAATTCCTCAACTACATTTTGCTTTGCAAAATTTACAAAGGAGCTTTGGGTCTCCAAGAATCTTGTCACAATAAGCCCAAGCAAAGTCCTTCTCCCTTGACATTGTTGTTGTTTTCGACTAATATGTTTAAATTGTGGCTTCTGTTTAGATTTAGAGTGTTCCTTCTATTTAATTTGGATCCTTTAAAACACAATAAAAAATTAAAATTAAAAATGCCATATATACCTTCGCAAAAAAGAGAGTTGGTTTTAAAGGATATGAGGTTTTGTTAAGGATCAAAGAGGAGTCTATCCACCAACACAAGCACATTTCAACCTAATATGTCATTATGAACTTGAAACACAATTAGGTATATATGACGAAATGCTACATAAATTAAATATTATCAACATATTTTGCATTGTAATCTTGAATTTTCAAGTTCATTTAGCATAAGACAACTGAACCAATACATCAATAACATATTTTGGAAGAAGAAAAATACACAATGTTGTGAATGCATGGTTAAAGCCTTTAGAGTCGGCAAGACATCAACTAAGGAAGGAATGCTTGATGACTTGGCTAGTGGTTGGTATGAAACGATTTCTATTTCATTTTTTAAATATATTTAAGCCCCATTTACAGGGTTGAAAAGTCATAACCAAAGTAATACGCCAAACATTCGATTGCTGAATAGTGAAACTTGAAACTTGCCATTGGAAATGACAATAAAACTTCAATATATTAATGTACCTATTATTTAATTCAAGTGCCAATATACCTTTATTGTTGAATACTTAAGTGGCTAAGCCTGAAGGTAACACACGCTAAAGGTGACGCGTGACTGCCCAAGGGTCGATATGGAGCATGGATAGAGCACATGATAGCGATTGCCTGATATAAATTCTGGACTTAGGCTCATGCTGGCAGTTCCCCGATATGGAGTCTACACTGTGTAACAGTGAGTAGTGATTGATTCTTGAAGGTCTTGACGTATGAGTTGTGGGCTTGAGAAATGAGAAATAAATTTTGGAACGACCGACATTTAGTTTTTAACTATGCAGAATACCTAAACTTGAAAAACTCGTGCTTGTCGAGTCAAGGTCAAAAATCGAATAAATCGGAATCAATCACAGGAATCTGCTTTAATTGGCAAGTCGCTGGTCAAACTTGAGTTTACCACGAGTTAAACTTGGTCAATGTGAGTTTGACTCACAAAGATTTGGATTGGATCGTTTGGAGAGCAAATAGATTCCGACTAATCCCATTGTCACTAAGAGCTCCTCGTTTTCCCCAAACTGGACCCAAAACTCCATTGAGTACTTAATTATGATCCAACCTGAGAAATTTTGATTGACACTGCAACTTAGGAGCTATTCAATTTCAAGTGCACTAATAGGATTCATCATTCTTTCATTGAATAAGTATATTGTTTTTGAATTTGTCATTTGTGCTTATAGTATGTGGTACTAACCTTGCTTCACGTGAAAGGTTTTTTATTCTTGGACTATGACAATTCTAGTAAGGTTTAGGCCTTTTGTAGTATTTGTAGCCTGTTATCACTCAGGTTGTTCCCCAAAACTTGTGAGAAAAGGGAATAGGGCCGAGGTAACCACTAACCAACCTTTCAGATGCAGCTTCCAGCCAAACTGCATCCAGAGAGGGCTCTCTCTTTATATTTTAGCTTTGTTTTGAGGTATTTTAGGCTAGTTATGATGTACAGGGTTTGTTTTAAGTTTGTTGGATGGTGATCTTAAACGGAGTTGGGATACAATTCTAAAATAGTTTATTTCATTGGGAAAATGGAGTCTATTAGGACGAACTATTGGGTGTGTTTTCTTTGATAAATGACAATACTACAGAGCAAGATAATCGACCTTGGAATAATTTTAAAATCTGGAAATTGATGGAATGTAAGCCAGTGGATGAAGGGCAGTTAAGAATCCTTCATCATGTTGGCAGAGGGAAAGTGCATGAATATTATCAAGGAGCAATAAAGAATTACTTGGCAATATTCAAAGTGAAAGAATCAGTGGAAATAGGAGCAACTAAGAATTCCTTCTTATGCTATTTCTGAAGAAAACATAATTAACAACAGAGATTGAACATAGACTGTATTTAAACAAATTCTGGGCTATTATTTTTCCCTGTTTCTAAGATTATGAAACATATATGAAATTTTCAAACACAAAACACAGTTTAGAACAACTTATTGATCCATAGAGAGACACAGGAATTTTGTAGCAGGCCCCAGAACATCAAATGCACATTTAGACGGTCCAACATCAGTGAACTTCAACAACCTTTGTATTAAAAAATCTCAGAGTTATAGTGTAGTCCAGAGAATAAATCACCAACCTAGAATACATCTCACGGGGAGGTATTTATACAAAAAAGGAGTTACAAAATATCTTATGGAAAAATATCCCGCAATAAATTCGTTCATCTACTTTACAGGAGAAGTAAATGAGAGAAATGAATGAAGGAGTAAATGTTGGTGTGCTGGTTGTTTAGTTGGTTAGAGATATTTGACTTTTTGAATAGAGTAAGTCAGCTGGTAGATGTCTCTTCATTCTGCGTTCATGCGCTGCTGTCCCGACCCTTTTATCTGCGCGTGGTCCTAGATTAATGAGCTGCAGTCCCAGCCTGATTTCCTCCTTCTGTTGTTTTCACCTTTATGACATGTGCCACATGTTTTGACACTTGATTAAATGCAGATGATAAAGGGAAATTGGAACTACCTTGGTAAAACTTCCAGCATACTCTACCACCATTGGTCTATAGGCAACTGATGTCTTTGTATTTTTATTAGTGTTTCATCAGCTTCAGTATATCTGTAGAAGTTGGGTTGTACTTCAAAAACATGATTTATTTCATGTTCAATATAGAATGGATTTTCCAATTTGTCATATAAGCTCTATCCAGTGGGAGGTCCTATGCCTTCTAAAGTGCTTGATGATGCAGTGATGTGGTTGGAAACATATGTGTTTACCCTATGAGCATATTGTTCATGTGTCAATAGTCTTTGATTGCTGGTTAACAAACTGGGTAGACCCTTTTGTTGTAAGACTATAAACTTCTCTGTAAAGGCATTTATTTCCATCTGCATTTCTTGGCACTTTCTTTCCAGGTTCTGTATAAAATTCCTCATGGTTAACACCTTTTTCACTGTCAAAGTGGTGCCTGTTCTGTCCCTGATCTCCAAAGCTGCTAACTGTTCTCTGGTATGAGTATTCAAAAAATGGATTAGTCTATTGGCCTGCTCAGACATGTTTCCCAATGATGCCCTGGCCCTTTGAATTTCCACTTGGGCCCTTTCTATCAATTCTATTTGTTCATGGATCGTTTGAATTGATTGCCATTGGTCAGTGATAGACTGGCCAATTTTGGTCCACAAAATTATTTAATGTCTGTTAGAGGTTTATGCAGGGTGAGATCTTTTTCCAAGGATTTCACCTTATTCTCCAAGGCCTTTACCTCTCTGGTTTTCTCTGCCATTGTTATCTTAGATTTGTCATAGCTTACCTCTAGCTTGGCCAATCTTTCTTTTGCCTCTTTAAGCTCTGACATTTGGACTTCTAGCTCTTTTATTGACTTCATCATCTCTTCCATGCTCATGCTAGTATCTGGTGTTGTTGTTGCTGCTACTGCTGAAGCATCTGTGGCTAATGTACCTGTTGTTGATGTTGGGACAGTGGGAGCAATTGCTGTTGTGACTGTGGGGGAAGCAATGGTAACTGTTGGAGTTGTTTTAGGTGGCTGGGAGGTCGACTCTCCCCGCTTGGCTTGCAATGCTTTCTCCAACTCTTGCTCTGTTTGAGTTAGCCTTTGATTCATCCTCATCAGAAAATCCATTACGTCTTCTTCTAGTTTTTCTTGTACAAGTTTTGTAGTTTGGGGGTGCATGGTGACAGGCAACTTCAATTGCTTCCTAAGTGCAGCAATATCTTCTTCTTTTTTCTTTATCAGTGCTTTGATTCCCTTGGCATCCTTGGGATCATGTCCCAGCTCAATAATTATTTCTTCTAGAGTCTTTATTCTGTTGTCTTTGGCTAAGGAATATATCTTTTCCAAATCTAATTGGGTAGATGTATTACTTAATGACTCCTTCAATTGGTGGGCCAGCATTGGCTTGTATGCTAATGTAGCATAGACCATTTCACCAGTTTGTTTGTGCAATTCAATCTGGTCCATTGGGTGTATATCTTTAGCAAGGACCTCTAGATTTGTTCTTATGTAGTCAGCTACAGACTATGGTTGTTGAACCTTAGGCTTAAAATGACTTAAGATCATATTCTCCTCCTTAATGTCATATGCTGCCATTAGTATTTGTTGTTTGGAGGGTGTCATTTTGAGAAATTGATCATAAAGTTGTATTCTCAATGACTCATTTTGTCCTTAATCTCCATGAATGTTCTTTTAATATCAGAACGTTGCTTACTTTGAGGCCTTAAGGAAGAAACTTCCATACCATGTCGCCTCTCCATTTCTTGCTTGTGAGAGCTGGTGGATGTCTGTTGGCTGGTTTCCCTCTCCTTTCTTGGGCTTTCTGTGACTTCTTCACTAATTTCCTCTTCGGGTAGAGGATCTACTCTTTGCTTTTTGGCCCTTGGCTGCTCTGTTGATCCACTTGCAGGTGTGGTCTCTTCTCTGTCTCGTTTCTTGCTTCTTTCCTCATTGAGAGGAGTCTGTAATGCTGGTACCTCTGGTGCCTCTGTCTGGAGTGAAGGGGCTTGCCCTTGACCTTGTGCCATTGAGGTAGTTGGTTGGTCTATCATTGTTTCTTGCTTTGTATCTACTAGCTCCTTGCCCTTTGTTGTCCCTGCTGCTAGTGTAGTCCTTTCTTGGGCAGCTTGTGAAGCTGCAACAGTTGATGTGACTTCTCTGATTTGTTGTGGAAGTTTGAATGACACCTGCCCAAAAGAATCTAAGTCAAGAGTCTTTTCCATATTTTTCATAGTTTTCTCCATTTTCTCTTCCTCAGTGAACTGTTCAATTAGTGTGCCTTCTACCCACTCATCTTGGTTGGAAAATTGTTCTATTTCATGGATTTTGCAATGTTCATAAGCGAACAGCCTATATTTTATTCTTCTTGTGTTGATATAGCCCAGGTCATAGGGTACCCACCAAAAGCTTCTTTTTAATATGAGTTTTTCACCCACTATCTGATCAACATCTTGCCATCCTTCTTTTTTGTTCATGAAACAGGGGCCTAGTTGGTCTCTCAATTTCAACTAAGCCTTTTTCTTGGTGCTATGGAGATGAGTCAAATCTGAATTGGTAAATTGCCTAAAATATTCCAAGGCAAACAGTCTCATTGGCATATATTTTGGCAGCCTGTAGGGGCACAACTCACAGTCATATATCCTGATAACAGTGTGATTATGGTAGAAGTACCAATCACCTATTTTGTAGCTTTTGGAGAGCTGCAATATTTTTTGCATATCATAGGATAGTCTAGGAGGAGGAGTTCTCATTAGCAGAGAAAGGACTGGATAGACAAACATGTCAATGAACTCACAGTAACAGTATGGAGACTTGTGGACTTCATGAAAGACTGAGGTCCAAAAAATCACAGACCTCTTTTCTCCTTCAGAGTTCAATTTTCTGATGGCAAATTGGAAAGAGTCTAACTAATAATACAGGAACAGATGATAGATGTAGGATGAATATTTAAAGACTCCCCCCCTGTCTAAATTCACGAGCTGTTCATTGTTCTTATTGGCAATGAATTTAGCATAGTTGTATTTGACAGCAGGGGGCTGCCCTGGGGTGAATATGGATAGTAAGACCAATATAGTTTCATCAATATGTTCACTTGTCTTGAACCCCAGAACATAGGATATCATATCAACAAATAATTTACCCACTTCATTGAAAGATGGATAGTGAAAAGGAGGTGGCTCTTTAGGCTGGCGATCTGCTCTCATAAATACTTGGGCAATTCAGGTTACCTCTAAGCTGGAGAGTTTGGGACCTTCATCAAGCAAGAATTTCATAGTAAGAGGAAATAGAAGTTGAGTTGGTTTGAAGTTTAGCATTTGATTTATGGAGTCAGGAGTTATATGAAAGAGGTTGGTCCCAGATGGAGTTTTGACTGCCCTTTGAGCTGGTTCATAGCTTTCACAATAGAGGTGAATTATCTCAGGGAAGACATTGACAGAGGGGAGGTAGTATATGGGTAGATTTGATTCCCATATCCCATAGAAATAATTTTATTTAGATGATTGTTCCTGAGTTCACAGAATTCTTGTAGGTGGTTTCTATCACCAACCAAGTCTTGGATTAGATAATCCTGATCGGCCAAAGGTAGCGATTCCAATTCTTTGTGGGGTGCATTGAGAGGAGTAACATTTAAGGATACCAGAGCTTCCATAGCTTAATTATGTTGCTTTTGAAATTGGAATTTTTGGGTATGTGTGAGAGAAATAAGCAAAACAATGACTCTGTGGATTCTCTCCAGGAATTACACCGTGAAATTGGTTTGTATTTAGTTCAGTGGGTAGATTTTGCATAGGGAGGTGGAGTTCATGAGATTCTTTGGTAGAATGGGCAACAACAGCAGGAAAAAGGCATTTTTTGGGGTTTCTTAGAGAATTTGCAGGCCGGAACGAGCTCAAATTTAGCTCAACAAGCGGATTTTGGTAAAACTTGATCGAAACAGCGGTTATCGTGAGTATTTTGAAGATAGCACGATGTTTTTTTGTCCAAATTCTGGGTTCTGCAGGAAATTTTATAGAGAAAACTAAAGAAAAACATGGTTAAGGAGAAAATTCATGTAAATACCTGTTTTAGTGGCGACATGATCAATTTGCAGGTGGCGAGATGAGCCAAGGGGCCGAGCTATGGAATAAAATTATTGGGTGGCGGACTGTGCAGTTTAAATGTTGCCTTGGATGTAAAAGAGCATGCAGAGTTCGCACAGAGGAGACAATCACAAATAAGTGAAAACGACGCATGTGCGCCTTTTCAACAAAAAAATTGACTTTGGTGGGCTTTGGCGCATTTTTGTCGGATGACGTTAGCATGATGTGATTTTGTCGTGTAGCAGGGTATAGAGGATTATGTGTCAGATGATGTGGCGTGTGACACAGAGGTGAGGTGCTGATGTCAGCAGGTGACATGGCGCTAATACGGAGTGGTGGTGGGCGTTGTGGATGTGACGTCAGCTGATGATGTGGGCATGACATCAGTGGGGAGGCAGTGGGGTGGTAAGTGGTATTCCCTGCACTGCCTTTGAGCCATGGTGGTTTTGGAGGGGCGGGCTCTGATCACGCTGGGAAGGTGACGCGTGTCTCCTATATGGTGGAAATACTGCCCATCCCTCGGACGCTATCGTTCGGCAGGCGGGGGGGTTCCAATATCACTGACAGTTGTTGGATCTATGTGCGATGATCAGACAATTGACAGGTGAAGGAGATGGCAAAGGCTTATTACAGGGGGACTCGCCATAATATTTCAACATTTATAATGTTTTTTGTGGGGTTTGTAATATATTTAACTTTGGACTTTAGCGGATCGGTTATTCATTTAACCAAATGTTAAATGAAATCCAATATTTACATGTGCACAAGGGGTTATTATAAGGTTCCAAGTGAACCTATAATTCCCGAAGAACTTTAATATATGGCTATATTGCCGAGGGTCGGGATATTAGTTTTTTAGGGGTTTTTTATGTTTTTTTATATATAATAGAGGCGGGGAAGCATTATATAGGAACTATATAATAGAGTTAGAATGTTAATATGAATATGTGGGATGAATATATATGAATAAATGCTAAGTTTATAGAGTGAAAAACTTAGGCATGGGGAAATGAAAGGATAGCAAGTTATGAAGTTTTGGGAAACTTAGCATAATGGAATAAAAACATTTTACACAAGAAATGTGGCTTGTTTTACCTAGGTGAAAACAAAGTTTCACTTAGTCTTGTCCATGAAATGAAGTGGACTAAGGGCACTGAGCAGATCTCATTATCCTTTGGGGGATGTTAGTAAGTGTTCTTGGAAAAATGAGGAGGGAAATTAGTCATGCTCTATTTGTTTTGTAACCACCTTGCCATAACACCTTATGATATTTCATGAGATGAAACCTATTTCAAAGGACAAAATTGCTCATAAGCCCGCTTCTGCAACATCAAAACTGCCTACCCAGCCTAATACACCTAACATTTTTTCTTCATTTTCATTGGGTGCATTTGAACTAGCAAACCCTAATTCTCTTCTTTTCTTTTAGCTGCCCTCCTATCTAAATCTACCCTTATCTCTTCCAAGGACCCAGATTATGCAGTTGGGCTCCTTTGCTTCTCTACCTATCTACTCATCAGCCAAGCTTGAACTGTTTGGACAAACCTTTATTCTCTTTTCTAAGAGAAGTAAATTCAAACATGATCTTTGGCCAATATTGAACTGTCTAGCTATTCATCAGTTGTGGCAAGATTCAACCACCTGCACACAATGAAATTCTTCAAAAATGGAACAGTAGTGGCATTTGAACTAGCACACTTTCCTGGTCTTTTAGTTTGGGGTTCATTTCTATTATTTTTCTCTTGACCATTCCCTTCTTTTTACCCTTTGATTTTTCTTTTAGGGCATACCCTCTTTTCATTTTTTAATTTTCTTCATTTGTTTACAAAATATGGAACATTTGCAGCATGGAAAGGATGAACATATTTGGCACATCTTCAGTCAATCATGAAAAATGAAACCTATTGGTATAGGAACCTAATAGTGGCTCCACTTGGGGATGGATTTTCCTGGTGAAAGATCAAGAACAGCAGGTCAGATGGCCTTATATTCAATTCTTGTTGTATTCTGAAATTTCTCCTTTGTTGTACACAAAATGGTGCCTCTGCAAAATTTAAGTGTTTCCCATGAATTCATTCACATAGTTGCAACTCTATTTAGGATACATTGTTTGAATATTTGTCATCGTTTTCACAGCTCCCAAGTCTCCTTTTTCAAATTCTTTTGATAAACTCAAAGTGAAATAGCATAAGGTTGCACAATTCCTTTCCTTGTCCTCAAAATTTGCTGCATCTTATTCCCTATTATATTGTTGTAATAAACTGCAGAAAGTAAACACTATTATGTACAAACTAAAGTACTGATTTATTCAACAAACCGGATCAAAATAATGCTTCAGCATTCGACCATTTACTGGCCCATCATTTGCCTCTGTACCATCCAGGCTTTTCAAAAAGTAGGTGTTGTTTCCTTGTACAGTCTGAATGATAAATGGTCCTCTCCATAGGAAATCGAATTTTCCATGTTTTCCTTTATCTTCTCTCCTAGAATCCCACTTCAAAACTTTATGTCCAATGAAGAAATCCTCTGCTTTGGTTCACTTATCAAATATATTTTTCAGCTTTACTTGTAGAACCTGAGATCTTTGATATACATCCTCTCTTGTCTGCTGTAGATGAATAGTTTGATTGATCCTTCTCTAAATATCATTAGGCTCTGCATATATCTCTTGTAGAAACTTTATCACTGAGATTCACAAAGAAGGAGGAAATACTACCTCCATACCATAAACCAGTTCATAGGGACTTGTGCCAATGGATCTCTTACTAGTCATTATGTCTGCCCATAGTGCATTGACAAGCTTTTTATGCCAATTCTTTTTATTCTCCTCCAAGACTTTCTTAATGATGTTGATCAGGCTTTTATTGGAGGATTCGGCTAGACCATTACCTTGAGGGTAATAGGCTGTGGAATGGCCTAAAGTAATGTGGTATTTATGGCAAAAACTGATCATTCTCTTGGATTTAAAAGCAACATCATTCTCTGTAATAATCTTCTCCGAGGAGCCAAACCTAGACAAGATGTTGGTCTCTAAAAATCGCATGATTACTAAGTCATTGGCTTGCCTACAAGGGATGGCCTCTATACACTTGGTAAAATAGTTTGTAGCAATCAAAATCCGTTTATGCTGGCCAGAGGATGCAGGGTGGATTTCCCCAATGAAGTTTAAACCACATTGTTGAAATGGTCTTTCAGTGGAAATCGGCTTGAGGGGTAGAGGCAACAACTTTTTCTTGCCTTCAAAGATTTGGCATTTATGGAAAGAAGTTACATATTTCTTCACATCAAAAAATAGGGTGGGCCAATAAAATCCAACCCTTAGGATTTTATCAGCAGTTGATTTCCAATATAAATGTCCACCACAATCCCCTGCATGAAATTCTTTAAGTAATTTGTCAGTTTCTTCTTTGATTAGACAATTTAATAAAACACCTTCATGATTTTTCCAAAGGAGAGCATGATCTAAAATATAGAATTTGGAAGCTTTCATTTTCAAAAATCTTTTCTTAGTTCTGGATAATCCTGGAGGAGCTTGCAGGTTTAATAATACAAAACATATGTCAGCATACCAAGATGATTGTAAAAAGGCTTGATTGATTTGTGGAGTTGCCATCTCCTACTCATTATACAGTTGATTTATGTCAAGGGCTTGAAAGTTGGTTTCAGTCATAAGTTTAGCTAGCCCTTGTCCTTTTATGAGTTTTGTTGGTTTGATTTCAATTTCATATTCTAGTATGGTAGCTATCCATTTGCCCCTTTTGCCTTCAATTCCTTCTTGGGTTAGGATGTCTTTAACAACAGTGTTGGGCACATAAGCAATCACATGAGAGTATAAGATGTAAAATCTAAAGTCCTTAATGGCTTTTACAAGTGCATATGCTTGTTTCTCCATGATTTGATATTTGAGTGGAGCATCTCTAAGTGCCTTGCTAAAAAAGGCTATGGGTTTTTCACATCCCTGTTCATCTTTTTGAAGCAAAACAGCAGTAATTGTATGTTCTAATGCAAATGAGAATATGATAAAGTCCTTGTCAAAATTGGGGCTTGTGAGGACTGGTGTTTGAGTCAAAGCTTTTTTTATTTCTTCAAAGGCTTGCTTAGCTTCTATTGTCCACTTAACCTTGGAATCCTTTTTCAGCATGTTGTTCAGCAATCTTATTAGCTCGGCCAGGTTTGGTATGAATATTCTTAGAAAATTGATCTTCCCCAAAAAGGCTTGCATTTCTTTGATGTTTCTAGGGTGAGGGACTTGAAAGATAGCTTGTATTATGTCTGGATCAATTCTAATGCCTTATTTAGAAATGATATGGCCCAATAATTTTCCTTCTTCTAGGCCAAACAATGATTTCTTTGTATTCAGTGATATACCATATTTTCTACAAATTAAGAATACCTGCCTGAGATGATCTAGGTGTTCTTGCTCTGATTTGGAAAAAGATGTAAGGTCGTCTAGGTAAATGACTAAAAAATCATGGATTTCTTTAGAAAAAGCTATATCCATGTCTCTTTGAAAAGTAGCTCCTGCATTCTTGAGTCCAAATGGCATTTTTACATATTTGAATGTTCCCCAAGGGGTTGTGAAAGTAGTTTTATCTTGGTCATCGGGGTGCATTAGGATCTGATTAAAGCCCGAGAATCCATCCAATAGTGAGATCCTTGAAGCACCCACTACCCTTTGTAGAATGTGATCCATTTTGGGTAAGGGGTAGTTATCCTTTAATGAGACTTTGTTCAAATTTCTCAAATCAGCACACAGCCTAATCTCCCCTGTCTTCTTTCTAGTGAGCACCAAATTTGAAACCCATTCTGAAAATGATACAATGTTTGAGTATAGTCCAAAAGGAAGTATTCTACCATTCATTCTAATAATTATTATTTCCATACTTATTCTAGGAGATGGGGTATAAGTTAGTAATAAATTGAAACCTTGTGACTAAATACATTTAGGGTTCAAGGTGAATCCATGTGAACATTGGGAACAATTCTCATTGACTTTCCTTAGGGAAGGTTGGAGCTCTAGAAGGAGAATTATCTAGGTTAGAATCCCCTTTGTTTAAGACATGAAGGGTGTATATAGACTCCACTAGAGTAGTTAGAGCTCCTAGACACATAATTCTAAGAATTCATATCTCTTAGAGCCCAGGAAAAGAAGTCGGACAATTCATTGAGTTTTGGGGGTTGAGAGTAATGAGAGATTGTTGACTTGAGTTATTGTTGGAATTGATTTGAAGACCATGTTTGAACCTAGTACTAACCATGAAACCTTAGTTAACTTAAAGAGAGTGTTTTCTTCTTGGTGCTTAACTAGAGTCATAACTCTAACACACTGTAAAATACTATTGAAAATATGATGAGTAAAATGTCTACCAATTATAACTAATTAATACTTTAGAAAAATAAATAAATATTACTTTATATATACATGGTTATATGATATGTAAATTTATATCTTTAATTGTTATTATTTAATAGAATCGTAATCAAACAGGTGTAGAAGTTAATTCAATCTTCAAAATAACAACCAACGAAATTAAAAATTATTATTATATCATATTAATATATATATATATGGATTATTAATATATAAAATTTGTAGTGGTTTAAATTGTATTATTTGATATATAATAATGAAATAGTACTGAGAAGTTGATTAACAACAAAATACAACAAGGAAAATTCAAGAAAATTAAAAAAGTATAGTAATTATGATTTAAGAATAAGGACATTGCCTTACCCACCATTCCCTTTTCAAAATTTAAAATAACTGAAAAGAGAAAGGGCGCATAATAGTTAATGTTTTAAACATGTTTAATATTTTTTGAATTTAGGTTTTTGTGATTCATAAATATAAATGTTAGAATACTTTTTGATATTAATCACATAAATTTTTTTGGAAAGTTAAAGGGGTTGGGTAGTGGCCTTTTCAGCCATATTTTTAGTCTCTATTTATTATTTTATGTTTTATTTATCTCTTTTCTTACTTTTTTTAATTTATTATTAGTAAATGAAATAATATTATTATATTTTCACTTTAAAGGTAGATTTTATAGGTGAATTTAACAGTAGATTTCCATTTAAATCCTTTACCTTTTCTAGCAAGCATTGTATTGTTACCATAATATAATAAAAAAAAATGTCCTCATAAATAAATATTCTATTATTTTTTTTTAACATTTTTTTATCAACTTGATTTTGATGATGAACCACACTGGTTGGTTTCGAAACCAACGTCGACAAAGGCCTTCTTTATGTGATTTAAACCCCGAACATTCTTCTTATATAATTAGATTGATCACAGAAGCCTCAATTTCTTCAATTCGAAGTTTATTTTTTAATATTTTATAAGGTATTAATTAGTCAATCTAAATAATTACTTTTGATAGGTATTTGTTAAAATTTTTATTTATTCAATGTTTTATATGGAATTAATATTCTAATAATATTCTTAAGTTAATGGCCATATTTACTGTTTTTGTTTAGTATTTAATTAATATTTATAAACTAATAGTTAAGTAAATAGCCTATTGCAAACTTTTATAATAATATTTTATAATTTAAATATTTTTAATAATTCATAATTAATTTAATTATCTAATCAAAATAACCCTAAGGGTGTACTCCTCCCTATTTATTAAGGTACCATGATCTGACTTTTCATCTTTGCATATGCGTGGACAAAAAATTCTTATGTTTAATATTACAAAAACATAACTTTACATCTTTTTAAATAGCATACAAAAACTAAAAATTTACTTTTGTATTATGATGATGGTGGTGTATCCTTTAGAAAGAAACGAATATTAAAAAATTTATATGCAATTTAACTTTTGACCAACAACTTGGCTTTTATACCTAAGGAATGCAAAACATAGAACTTGAAAACCATTATGCAGAGTGATATTGAAAGTAGAACTTGAAAGCCATTATACACGTAGAGATAAAAACATCCAACTCGCAAGGCATAAGACACATGGATATAGCCTTTTTATTGTTCACGATAGGAAGAAAGCCAGCGCACACATGGACATAGATTTGATTTTTTACTAAAGAAAGTTGTAAACCTCATACATAAAGCAACGTTCCCGGGATCCTTATTGAAATCCTGATAAGCTATGCCCCCACGACAGAGTACGCTGCAACTATAATTAAACTCAAATCTCTCATATTTCTATCTGTGGAGGCGGCGGAACCTGTGGAGGCGGCGGAACCTGCGGAACCGGCTGCACATAGGGTTTATTAGTGCCTCCCACCGGAGATGGCGGGACAATTGGCGGTCGCCTCACGGCCCTTATTGTTGTCTTCCAACCTCCTCGCGGTCCCTTTTCTGTGAATCAAACAACTCTTATAACAAATATTTATGGGAGAAGTAGAATGAGTTAGGGTTAGAAGATGCAAGAAAAGTAAATATGATTTCGCTTGGGAAGGGAATATCATCAAACCCGTTGGTGGTGGAAAATAATGATTACCATCTGACGACGAAGAAAAGGCCGCACGCGTTCGACCTTCTGTTATCACAGAGAGAACAAGCAAAGATAGGCAGAAAAGTAGGGCTATTACAGTAATGCGCCCCATTATTATTTTTGCTCAAAGTTGTGCTGCTGCTCGCCAAATAATTCCAATACCGATCACTCTACGTGTTAGCAGAGAAGGAGGAGAAACGCAATAATAGAAGACTTCCGTTTTCTAGTTAAATAAAACATCTATGAATTCAACGCGGAAGTAGAACGCGTTACAAATACATTATTTAGTGACCAGGAATAGACGTGAAATTTCCGGGTTATGAATAAGACAAGTTCGGACGTGGTACGAGGAATTGATAATTGATCACGTCCCTATCGTTACGACAAGTAGGAGCCCAATTGTCCACAAAATATGTTAGGTAATCGCAGTGTAATAAGTCAATGCTTAGCTTATGAGGAATTGATAATTGATTACGTCCCTATCGTTACAACAAGTTTGAGCCAAATTGTCCACAAAATTTGTTAGGTAATCCTAGTGTAATAAGTCGGTGCTTAGCTTATGAGGAATTGATAATTGATTACGTCCCTATCGTTACAACAAGTTTGAGCCAAATTGTCCACAAAATAACTTAGGTAATGCCAGTGTAATAAGTCAATGCGAAGCTTATTTTTCTTACATTTGAATGAGAATAATGCGATATTTAAATAATAAAATAAACCATTTAATATTTGTTTTTTGTTTTTCAATTTATTTGATAATATTAATAATATTTCAAGTATAAAATAAGACAAGTTTAGATTCGAGGAGAGGAATTGATAATTGATTATATTTGTATGGTTACAATAATTAAATTCAAATTATCAACTAGCACAATTATATTAATAATTGTGGTTGATAAATTAACTATATTTATAAATACATATTAATATTTATACACATTTATATGAATGTCTAGTTTATTTGTATATATCAAATGTATATTATTGTGCATATTAGTATATTAATGTATTTAAATGTGCATTATTGTGCATTAATGTATTTTAGTGTGTGTATATGATTGTTATGCACACTAATGTATATTAATTAAAGTACATTGATGTATAGTAATATATATTAACATACAACAAAACCGCATTAAAAATATTAATGTGGTTGATATAGTCAAAGTCTTCATTTGCATCTACATATATAAATTTATAACAATAGAAATAACAAGGTATTAATATCCTCTCTAATTTATAATCCCTTGGGTTTTTACTATTAATCTCTTTGGTTTATATTCCCTTGTGTTTATAATATCAATCCCTTGGGTTTAATACTAAAAGCGCAAAGGATTATAAACTCAAGGTAATAACATTAACCCAAGGGATTAAAATACTAAAAATCCAAAGAATGATAAACCCAAGGGATAATAAACACAAATGATTAAAATACTAAAAACCCATAGAATTATAAACCCAAGGGAAAATATTGATACAAGGGATTAATACCAAAAATACTAATGCTTATAATCCTTTAGTTTTTTATTATTAATTCATTGGGTTTATAATATCAATTTTGTGAGTTTAATACTACAACCTCAAGGCATTATAAACCTATCTTGCATGAGTTTATGTAACGTGGGAACGTTGGGAAATTGGGTACGGGTGTCAGGAACGGTTAGAGGATTCCCCAAAATTTAGAGGATTCCCCAAAATTTACAAAACATCGGGAGCAGTAATATATATATAATAAAATTAAATATATAAAAATAAAATATTTTGAAAGAGATTTTCCGAGTAAATCACATTAGAAGCTTTTGTCCCGGTTTTTAACCAACAACCCGCGAAAAAATTCATTCTAATGTTGATTTACAGCCCGAAAAATATTTCAAACTTGTTATGGATCACAAAAAGCTCATCCACAATATTTTTTTAATTAACAATTATATATAATCAAAATTAATATTGGATCAAAATTTCAAATATTCAAATCAATTTAAATTATATAATAATAATAATAATCATCTTATATTTAATATATTCCTCGTGTTCTCTCCCTTATATATATAATTATATATATATATATTATTATTATATTATATATTATATGTATATATATGGCAAGTTCACACACATGACGAGTCTTGGAAATAGTCTAGCTTAAAAATACAAAGGAACAATTTTACATATGTTTGTCTAGTTATTCTTAAGAGAAAATGTAAAGCAACTCTAATATATATACATAAACAACAAAAGAAATACTCATTAGCATTACATCCCACATATCGACCTTACATCGACGTGCCACACACTTCCTTAACCCATCAGGAGATTGTTCCAGATTTTCAATTAAGGATATCTATGTAAAGAATGGATGTCTTTGGCCTTTTTTCTAAGGAAGGTTTCATCTTAGGCTCTTGTTTTGTGCGCAGTTCAACATATTTCTCTACGGGCTTTGTATTCCCTAACCTCGGGGAACGTCGAAACTCCAAAAAAAAGTCTTCAAAGCTCCTGTAACTTTCCCAAGCTCTCATTAGAGCTCCTGCTGAAAAGGGAACATTCTCATACAATTCCAAAACTCTCGGAAGCGTTAGAACCATTGAAAGAAGTTTCTCAACTCTTGGGAACAGTTCCCATATAACATAGTTATAAACCCAAGACAATAATATTAACCCAAAAGATTAATACTAAAAACTCAAAAAATTATAAACCCAAAAAATTAAATCAAAGTATATAAACAACTGATTAATCCAAAATATATAAACCATAACCTAAATAATAAAAACCCTAAAATAAATATGCTAACACTAATTGACCGAAGTTGAACCAAGTTATTAAAATAGTTTAACCCAAATTATGAATAAAATATTTTTCATTGCGTATATATTTCAAAAATGCCTATTTTTTATTTTTTTTAATTAACGGAAAGGATTTGATGTTAACCTAATATTCTTCATCTGATAGACCTTTCCACGGCTGAGATTTCACCGCACCTCTCACGCGTTACAAAATAATTAATAAATATTTTATAAACGAAACTGAAATGATTTCACGCAGTACACTATTCCTTTGCCCATGAATAAGAGGAGACGTCACTTCATGGACATAGCTTCAAACGCGCACATGGCAGGGCAGGTTGGAGGTGCAGATATTCAACGCAGGAAGGAAGGTACAAAGAAATAACGATAACCCGGATCGGCCCAACAAAGCGCTTGAGCTTTAGGAAACCATGGAAATAATATATGTTACATTGGAACCGTTTTCAATCGTTGGAAATTAGTTCCAATGGTTACCGTGTTCCCGGTACTTTAAAATTGTATGGAAACATTCTTTTTTTAGCAGAAGTTCTAATCGGAGTTTGGGAAAGTTTTTGGAACTTTGAAGACTGTTTTTTTGAGTTCACATTCCTTAGTGTTGGGGAATACAAAGCCAGTAGAGAAATATGTTAAAGTGCCCATAAAACATGAACTTTAGAATTGTATGGAAACATTCCATTTTCAGCTGAAGTTCTAATGGGAGCTTGGGAAAGTTCCTGGAACTTTGAAGACTGTTTTTTTTTAGTCATTCCTTAGAGTTTGGGAATACAAACCCTGTAGAGAAATATGTTGAAGTGCCCACAAAACACGAACTTTAGAATTGTATGGAAACATGGGAGCTTGGCAAAGTTCCTGGAACTTTGAAGACTGTTTTTTTTTAGTTCACATTCCTTAGAGTTGGGAATACAAAGCCAGTAGAGCAATAATATGTGAAGTGCCCACAAAACATGAACTTTAGAATTGTATGGAAACATTCCCTTTTCAGTAGAAGTTCTGATGGGAGCTTGGGAAAGTTCTTGGAAGTTCTAATGGGAGCTTGGGAAAGTCCCTGGAATTTTGAAGACTGATTTTTTTTTGAGTTCACATTCCTTAGAGTTGGGGAATACAAAGCCCGTAGAGAAATATGTTGAAGTGCCCACAAAACATGAACCTATGTTGAAGTGCCTACAAAACATGAACCTATGTTGGCCCACAAAACATGAACCTATGTTGAAACCTTTGCATGAATTTTTTGAGTTCACATTCGTTAGAGTTGGGGAATACAAAGCCCATAGAGAAATATGTTGAAGTGCCCACAAAACATGAACCTATGTTGAAGTGCCTACAAAACATGAACCTATGTTGGCCCACAAAACATGAACCTATGTTGAAACCTTCGCATGAAGAAAGGTTGAAACCTTCACATGGTTGAAGTGCCCACAAAACATGAACCTATGTTGAAACCTTCGCATGAAGAAAGGTTGAAACCTTCGCATGGTTGAAGTGCCCACAAAACATGAACCTTCGCATGAAGAAAGGTTGAAACCTTCGCATGGTTGAAGTGCCCACAAAACATGAATCTATGTTAAAACCTTCACATGAATTTTTTGAGTTCACATACTTTAGAGTTGGGGAATACAAAGCCCGTAGAGAAATATGCTGAAGTGCCCACAAAACATGAACCTATGTTGAAGTGCCTACAAAACATGAACCTATGTTGGCGCACAAAACATGAACCTATGTTGAAACCTTCGCATGAATTTTTTGATTTCACATTCGTTAGAGTTGGGGAATACAAAGCCCATAGAGAAATATGTTGAAGTGCCCACAAAACATGAACCTATGTTGAAGTGCCTACAAAACATGAACCTATGTTGGCCCACAAAACATGAACCTATGTTGAAACCTTCGCATGAAGAAAGGTTGAAACCTTCACATGGTTGAAGTGCCCATAAAACATGAACCTATGTTGGCCCACAAAACATGAACCTATGTTGAAACCTTCGCATGAAGAAAGGTTGAAACGTTCGCATGGTTGAAGTGCCCACAAAACATGAACCTTCGCATGAAGAAAGGTTGAAACCTTCGCATGGTTGAAGTGCCCACAAAACATGAATCTATGTTGAAACATTCGCATGAATTTTTTGAGTTCACATTCCTTAGAGTTGGGGAATACAAAGCCCGTAGAGAAATATGTTGAAGTGCCCACAAAACATGAACCTATGTTGAAGTGCCTACAAAACATGAACCTATGTTGGCCCACAAAACATGAACCTATGTTGAAACCTTTGCATGAATTTTTTGAGTTCACATTCGTTAGAGTTGGGGAATACAAAGCCCATAGAGAAATATGTTGAAGTGCCCACAAAACATGAACCCATGTTGAAGTGCCTACAAAACATGAACCTATGTTGGCCCACAAAACATGAACCTATGTTGGAACCTTCGCATGAAGAAAGGTTGAAACCTTCATATGGTTGAAGTGCCCACAAAACATGAACCTATGTTGGCCCACAAAACATGAACCTATGTTGAAACCTTCGGATGAAGAAAGGTTGAAACCTTCGCATGTTGAAGTGCCCACAAAACATGAACCTTCGCATGAAGAAAGGTTGAAACCTTCGCATGGTTGAAGTGCCCACAAAACATGAATCTATGTTGAAACCTTCGCATGAATTTTTTGAGTTCACATTCCTTAGAGTTGGGGAATACAAAGCCCGTAGAGAAATATGTTGAAGTGCCCACAAAACATGAACCTATGTTGAAGTGCCTACAAAACATGAACCTATGTTGGCCCACAAAACATGAACCTGTGTTGAAACCTTCGCATGGTTGAAGTGCCCACAAAACATGAACCTATGTTGGCCCACAAAGCATGAACTTATGTTGAAATCTTCGCATGAAGAAAGGTTGAAACCTTCGCATGGTTGAAGTGCCCACAAAACATGAACCTTCGCATGAAGAAAGGTTGAAACCTTTGCATGGTTGAAGTGCCCACAAAACATGAACCTATGTTGAAAACTTCGCATGAAGAAAGGCTGAAGACATCCTTTACCTAGATATCCTTAATTGAGAAGCTTGAACAATCTCATGATGGGTTAAGTGTGTGGCACCTCGATGTAAGGGTAATATCTAGGATGGCATGCTAATGAGTATTTCTTTTGTTTTTTATGTATATATATCGCAAAAGATTGTGTTTGCATATTGAAAATGGGAGTGGTTAAACATTAGAGTTGCTTTACTTTTTCTTTTAAGAATAACTAGAGAAACATATGTAAAATTGCTCCTTTGTATTTTTAAGCTAGATTGTTTCAAAGACAGGTGATGTGTCTTAATGAACTTGATATTTTGATATTTTATATATATAGAAGAGAGAGAGACACCCAAAGAATATATAAGATAGATTATATATTTATTATTTATTTATATATTTAAATTGATGTGAATATTTAAATATTTGTTCAATATTTTTATTTTTTGTAAGCTGGGGCGGACTTTCGATTACCATGTCCTTAAGTACCCTCAACGGGGGAAGTAGCCAGATTTTGACCCAAGACTTCCGGTTTAGTGAGACTTCATTTCCACGGCCCTGTGGCTGAACTACCCCATGTAGACGATTCAATATTAATTTAAGTATTATATAAATAAGTGATAATAAAAACTATTTTTTATTTTATATATTAATTTTTATTATATAGATTATTATTACTCCCACCTTTCTTATAATTTTGAAAAAAACCTCTAAACGCATTCCCGGACTCTTTTACTCAAGTTCCCAATCACATGTTACCAGAAACTTATACAACATAGATAAATACACAACCTTTTACTTCACTAAAAAGAAATTATTCACTAAATGCTTTTACATGTACACCAAGTGGCTGCAAGTCTTTTTTCTTATTCACATTACGATGAACCAACTATGGATATATAAATACCAAACTTAATATATATCCAAATTTAATTATGCAATCTGTAATTAAACTTGATTTTTTCTATGCTAAGTACTTCAGGTATAGAAATTCACACTAACTTTATTTCTAACATTAAACCCAAGTCAACTCAACTCTTCAGATATCACATACATACCGAGTACTTGCTATTTCTAAAAACATATTCTTGCTGTTTCACTAACACATACCGAGTACTTGCTAATTCTACCAACATATGTATATAGATTTTTTATTATAGAAAGTTGTAAACCTTATATATATACCAACTTCCCAGATCTATCTCGAAAGCCATCAAAATTATATGCCACGCAAGAGTACACGGCAAAGAGGATGAAACTCAAATCTCCTATGTACGTTAAGAATTAGATAACCATAAATTAATTAGTCAATAATTAGATATGATTTTTTTATGAGGTATCGAGGAGGCAGGGTCGTGGCCAAAGTAGTTAAGTTCCATCATCGTAAATTCAGGGAAGCCATTGAAATCGAAAGAATGCCTATCAATCTCAACAGAGATGATGGCTGGAAGATTAGTAGATCGTGGATCCCTGCCCGGTCATCCGAGTGAAAATTTTATTTTATTTTTATTTTTATATTTATTTTTTATATTTATTTTTATTATTTATTTTCTTTTTATTCTAATTTATTATATATATATTATTTATTTAATTTATTTTATTTATTTTAATTTTTTTTTTTTTTAAGTTTAATATTATATTTAGTTTATTTGTATGCAAATAATAAACTTGTATACATAAATAGTAATTACCTAAGAAATAATATTATATATTCATTTATATATTAATAGTTTAAATAGATAAATTACTATATTATTTTATTATTATTTTTTGGTTATACACATATGATCTTATATTATTAATTGCTATATAATGTTTTTAATTTATAATTACTAGGTTGTATTATCATTATAGATAGAATCCATATAATGACGGATGTATTATCTATTATGTTATTATTATTATTACTATATATTATATATTATTATTATACATTATTATATATTATCTTCCTTCCGTTCTTTTTTGACATTTCTTCAATTTAACTTATATAGTTATATATATAGGGGATAATTAATAAATAATGCAATAAGCTAATTTTAATCTAACCTTAAATAAGTATGGTATTTATTTTATTTACCTAATTTATATTGGTCCTTAATTATAATAATAAATATGAAGGAAGGTTAGTATATATTATTTACATAGTGGTTATTTATTATTTAGGTTTATCACTGTATATTAGTATTGACATATGGTATATTATTATTATACGTTACTATATATTAATATATTTTCTCCGTTTATTTATATTAACTATGTTGATTAACATTTCTTCATTAAAATATAGTTATATATTTGTATATATATTAATAAATAATGTAATAAACTACTTTTTAAACTAACTTCAGGTAAATAGGGTATTTATTTACCTTATTCATCCTAATTCCATATAT
>APFE030537831.1:2947-50673 GCA_000404065.3 Pinus taeda | reverse complement strand
GAGCTGGCGACTCCACAGATCAGTGAAACCTTTTTGCAATCCCCATGGTATGCTGATATTTGCTTTGTACTGTTAAACATGTGTGCTCCCCCAGGATTGTCCAGAACCAAGAAAAGGTTTTTAAGGATGAAATCCTCAAAGTTTTGTGTCATAGACGGTGCTTTGTTTTGGAAAAATCATGAAGGTATTTTTCTTAAGTGTCTAACTATAAATGAAACTAACAGCATCATGAAAGAATTCCATGCAGGGGACTGTGGAGGACACTTGTATTGGAAGTCCACGGCTGACAAGATTTTAAGGGCTGGTTATTATTGTCCCTCTCTATTTGTAGATGTCAAGAAGTTTGTTGTTTCATGCCACAAATGCCAAAGCTTTGAAGGAAAAAGAAAATTACTGCCCTTGCCCCTTAAGCCCATTTCAACCCAGAAACCTTTTCAACAATGGGGTCTCGACTTCATTGGAGAAATTCATCCCTCTTCCTCAGGACAGCACAAGTGGATTCTAACAGCCACCGATTATTTCACTAAGTGGATTGAAGCCATTCCATGTAGGCAAGCCAACGACTCCACCATTTTCCAATTCCTTGAGAGCAATATCCTTTCCAGATTCGACTGCCCTGAGAAAATCATCACTGAAAATGCTACTGCTTTCAAATCCAAAAAGATGATCAACTTCTGCCATAAATACCACATTACCTTGGGCCACTCCACAGTTTACTACCCTCAAGGTAATGGCTTGGACGAATCGTCCAACAAAAGCCTCATCAATATCATAAAGAAATTACTGGAGGAAAACAAGAAGAACTGGCATAGGAAGCTCACAAATGCTCTTTGGGTAGATAGACTTTCCACCAAGAAATCCATTGGGATGAGCCCTTATGAAATAGTATATGGCATGGAGGCCAAATTTCCTTCATCTTTGGGCATTCCTACTATTAAATTGTTGCAGGAAATTCAGGTTGAACCAAATGACATACAGAGAAGAGTTAATCAAACCATTCATCTTCAGCAAACCAGAGAGAAAGTCTACGACAGAGCTCAAATACTGCAAGAAAAACTCAAAAAGATGTTTGATAAGAAGGCTAAAGTAGAGGATTTCTAGGTGGGCAGCAAAATTCTAAGACGGGATTCACGAAGAGAGGACAAGGGAAAACATGCAAAATTCGATTTTCTGTGGAAAGGTCCATACATTATCAGTGCTGTGAAGGAAATAATACCTATTTTCTTAGATCTCTAGATGGTAGCACAGCTGAAGAAGGCCCTGTCAATGGCCGAATGCTAAAGCACTAGAATGATCCTTTTGATTGAAAAGAGTAGGCGGTGTTATTTTCTGTACATAGAATGTTTGTATATATCAGCACTTTGATTTTATTTTGTAAGAATCTAGAATGCTAAAGCACGCAGAAGAAAGCAGGTAGTACTTTACAATGTAACAACAAAACAGTTAAAGGGAAAGTGCTGCTAGCAGTCCAAAAGTTCAAATCAATCCAACAGTCAGCACTAAGAAAGTCAAAGCACAGCCATAACAGAAGAATCAAGGCAATCTGACCTGTTGTTCTTGGCTTCTCACAAGGAAAAGCCATCCCCAAGTGGAGCCACTGTTAGCCTCCTGCTACAGCAAGTTACTCATATTTCATGATTAACATTTTTACAGGCCAAATATGTCATACTTTGCATGCTACAATGCTCCATATTTGCTAATCAATCACCAAGGAAAGAATGCTACCCAGAGTTCATCTAATTGCTTTCCAATTTTGAAGAGTCTTTCCAGTTTTGTAAATTTTTCAGCTAAAGGGAGGTCCAAACAGCCTAAATCTTGGTCTCCCTAGGTTTCAATTTCCTGTTTTAGAACATAGAGAATAAAAATCTGTCCAAACAGATTAATCTTGGCAGATTCTTAGATAGGTAGAGAACCAAAGGAGCCCAACTGATTAATCTAGGCCCTTGGAAGAAATAAGGGTAGTTTGTAGATAGGAAGGTATAAAAAGAAAAATTGAAATGATGGGTCTGCAAGTCTAAGTGCACCCAAACTAAAAGAAGAAAAAATGTTAGGTAAGTAGGCTGGGTAGGTAGTTTTGAGGTTGCAGAATCTTGATGTCTGTTCATTACCATGTTTTAAAGTATCATCTCTACTCAGGTCACAGTCATCAAGCATTTTTCATATGAAGGGACTCAAACCAGGCATAATTAACTTCCCTTTCTCCATCTCCCCCAAATCATTAACTAATTTCATTAAAAAGAGGTCAAGATCTGCTTGATGTCTCTTAAATATCATCATTCTCCATATCATTAGCCTGGGTGAAGATATGCTTCACTCAGGGAGGATCCATACTTTCTCTACAAAGCTCTATTCCCCCTTCGAAGCCTAAGATCTCTAAAACTTAGCGCTTTCTTGTCATCTCCATATTAACCACCGACATTATTATTTAAATCCTTATATTTTCCCCATTCCCCCTACTAAAACTATGAAAATTATCCCCTTATGTAAATATACCCTCCCCCTGGTTGAAAATAACCATAAGTACCCCCGGGAATTGCTCAGTTTATCTGAAACTTGGCAAGAACCCTCATGCTACCCCTTCAAACCATCTTCTAATGTAATGGACTCCTTCCAAAGCATAAAATTCCTTTTGGTTATCCGACCCCTTCCGAGGCCTCAAATACCCTTCAAACACACATACTCACTCCTTCCGATCGCAATGAACCCTTGCCAATTGCCTTAACATTCTTCCGATCCTGGTGAGCCATCTCGCATCGGCATATCGCAAATTTTTATACCACACAGGTGTGCCCCTTTTCTTTTTTCCCGATGCGATATCAACGATTGAAAGTTGGAATCATCGCATTTCCAAAATAAATACCCTCTCATTCTCTGCCGATGCGATACTGCGATCACATCGGAAGAAGTTTATCACATCGCAGTAACACATGAGTCACCTCGCCGACCAAATCATTGCCACATCACCCTACCACGTCATCCGGTTGACATCATCCACCGTACAGCTGACGTCATGTTGACGTGAGCAGCCAAAAGAAAGGAAAAAACGCGCAAGCGCAAAAGTCGAGCTTCAGAGCTCCGGAACAAGAAACGGAGGTAGTTTTCAATGCGTGATTAGCACGAAGTGCTAATTGCGCATTGCTACGGGAAATGAGCAATATTGGGGAATCTTTAGGGAATATTTTGATTCCTTGGCCCTTTTTGCACTGAAAAAGCCCGAAATTACCCGATTTTGCCAGATGAAATGAATTTGAAGATAGAGAGAGACCAAGAACAGAGATTAAAGTGTATTAGATTGAATATGTAGACAGAAATCATGTCAAAGAGTATTAGGAAGCGGCAGAGACCATCAATGTAGCAACGAAGAGTATCAACGAAGATCTTAGCAACGACCCAAAGCAGGTGAAAATTAAACACCTTCCAGCAAAGTCAAAGAAAAGGGCGAAGCCACTCAAGGCTCTCAAATCACGGTTATTGCACATTTAAATCACACCAGAACAGAACTGCAAATCCCAAAGCATAGTTATTCCAACAGTACTGCATCGAGCCACCAAGGGCCACATTGCACTCTTTTTGATCTAGCTACCTCCGACACAGTTCAATAGATATTTACCTGCATTTAATTTTGGCACAATTTTAGGTTTAGAAAGCTCTTTTTGCAGACCTGTTTTAGGTCGATTGTAATAAATATTTTGAGATATTTGCACTATAAAAACAACCCTCAAGACTGTATTAAGGGTTGGTGGGTCGACAAGCTATCTTTAGCTGATTTTTCTCCAGGAGAGACTCACACTATAATACCTGATAGTTTCTATAATCAAAGACTCCTTATGAGCTTTGGAGAATGGATTGTTCACTGTGTTTAGCGGTTGAAGAGTGATTATGGAATTCTCGTGCCGTTGCATAACTCAATAAGTGCTTCTTACCTCTGTTTTCCATTCATAAGTTACCATCTAAACAGCAGAAAAGAAGATTAGCTTAGAATTTGTTTAAATACACTCTATACTCAATTTCTGTTGTTTCTTTATGTTTTCCTCTGTTTAGGCATAAATATGAATTCCACAGGGCTCATGTTTTCCCTAACCTTATCACGCATGACAGTTATCTAGGGATTCTTCATTGCCCCTAGATAGAGATCATCCTTCCCTCTGTTAAGCTGAGTGAGAGATTCTTAAGTGCCTCTCATTCCTTACATGTCATTCATCCTTTTAGTCTGAAAGTTGTGTTATGTGCAGCTATCCCACTCCATATTCCTCTTGTGACCAAGAAAACGTACTGGTAATCCTGACCCATGACTCCACGCCCAATGGTTTGAAACTTATCACTTCATGAATTGCCTCTCTGCCTGAAAGCATTTTCCTTCCATCCAAACACAAACAAAAACCCCTGAACCAAACAACTAGCCTAAAATCATCATCAACAAAGTTAAATCATAAAAGAGAGAGCCCTCTCTGATTGTAGGTGGGCTAGAACCTGCAGTCCAAAGATTGGTTTGTGGTTACCTCGGCCGTATCCCTACGGGAGCTTAGGGACAACCTGAGTGATAACAGGTTCTCTATATTCTTGGTAGTTTTTCTATGGTTTTTTTTTGGGTACCAAATATTTGAGGCTCTAAAATATGTTTATTTCCCATTCAAGGGGTCATTAGTTTCCATGGCATGCCTTGGCGCCAAATCAAAAATGGTTATCATTGCATAATTCTTTCAAATGGGATACTATGCACCCCAAACAAACATTGTATGTAAAATTTGTGCCCTTGGGAAATTGATGTGCCAACTAACTATCTTGGGTGCCACAAACCTCTTAGAGCTTCATCTTATTGGGTTAGGTTTTTTGACATATATTGGTTATCACTTTATGATAAAAGGCAATTCTTTCGGCCTCTTGTAATAGCTTTTTATGAATGCATGTGGCTTTCATCTCTCTCCCTTCAAAGATAGATACCACCATTCTAGCCAATTTGTGTTCTATGATATTCTATTATTTTATTTATCAGTAGAAGTTGAACATTCACTATATTACTATGCTCTCTAGTATATTTTTCCATGTGTGTGTGTTCCATTTCCTTTCATTCCTTTAATTTGATTTCTTATACAACATGGATCAATGGTATCAGACAAATCCAATCCATATTGTTTCTTAGTGCATGTCCTTGATAAGGTTAGGGTATAGAGACTTGAGTCTCAAGCTAGTTTCTCTAGGAAATTGATGCAGGTCTAAAAAATATGATGAGCTCAACCTAACCAAATTGTGAGAGTTCGAACTAGACTAAATTTTATGATAACTTCGACAATTCTCCTACTATAGTATAATATGCACAACAATGCAAACCACTATTAGTGAACCCTGAAACTTCAAATAAGCTTACCCACACAAGTTTCCAATAAATGACATCCCAACTTGACAACCCAACTCACTATCAACTTGACAACCCAACTTGCTATCGGTGAGCCAATATGCTTTCCAATAAGCTTGCCCCATGTCTCAATCAACTGTGAGTATAATTGCTTTCATTCCTTTAGGTATGTAAGCTACCTTAAGCAAAGCTTCCACTAATGAAAGGGCACACTACAGATTAAAATCAAGAATCCTATGGCTAAAACATGGAGACAAATGTAAATACTCTTTGAAGAAAACAAATACTAGTAGAACCTATAATTCTATAATGGAAATTACACTTCAGGATGGAAAAGAAGTTTCATAATTTTTTTTTTAAATTAAAGAAGAAGCTCATGTTGACTTCAACAGATGAAACCAAACTTTCTTTTTATCACAAGAGCTTCAACAACAGTCTTTCAAGTTCCATTTGTTCATAAAATAAACAAATCTTACCAGGTTGTTTGGCGCACCAGTATTCTTCGCAATATGTCCTCTTTTAGTAGAGATCTAGGTACAACCACTCTCGAATATGTCAAGCCCTCATGTGGAAAAAGGTATTCGATCTATTTCTATGCTTCTATCAGTATCTCGACCTGCATGAGTCCATGATTCTTTTTTCTCCTCCTTCCACTCTTGCCCCAAACCATTTCAACTTCAACGTACTCTTCTTATAGGATTTACATACAACACAATTCATGCATATCTATTATACAACAATTCATGACATTGTTGTAGGTCATTAGGACCTTTTCAATCGTTGCACTAATATTAACAACATATAGGAAATGATGTTAGTCAACTCTCTTTAACAATTCAAAAATATAATAGCTCTCTATGGCTCTGATACCAAAACGTTGATGCAAGTCTAACCATAGGATCTTACACACACATCATGTAAAACTAAACTGAAGATCACACACCAAACATACACACAAATATTCATAGTTAATTAATAAAATAAATAATTACAAGAGAATTATTGGCCTCATGCTTGGCCTTTCATTCCTAACACTCACATCTACTTACACTTCTACATGCATACATGCCTCATGGGCTCACCTCAATTTATACAAGTGAATTAGAACCCAAGGTAGGATCTAGATCCCTAAACTATCTCGAAAAATATCTCTCATAATCCATAAAATCTCTCATCTAATCCCTTATCTCTAGATAAGAACCAAATATCCCATAAATCTCTCAAACCTTTGAAATACTCTCGAATATTATCCTATTTAGAAAAATGATCATTTTATCCTAAAACTATAGAAAAATACATTAATTAATCAAATCCTAACTTTGTAAACTAACTTCCCTATAGGAATGATTGATCTCACTGACTTAAGTGTCCTCCAATGGAATAAGAAAAGAGATATGATAGAGATGAAAATCCTATCAAGTTGTTTCTTAAGGAAGTACCAGTGGAAAAGAGGAATGAGTTGATGGATAATTTTTCCTAAAGCCTTTGACGACTACTAATAGTTACTAAGGAACCTTCAATAAGTTGTAACTTTGGAGATGAAACACTCTTCAAGGTACAAGTTAAATTTGATATACCCTTATTCAAAGTTCAAATAGCATTGGAGAAATACTTGAATATGTTAAATGGCTATTACTCTATCCAAGAAATGTTGGACAATAAGAAGATCACATTTTCACTCCTAAAGAACTTCCTAATATAAAATATTGGTGGGAAGGTTAGTGGGAGAGACACAATGAAGATAAATATATGATATTCAATGTATGGCCACGTGGGATAATTTTGTTGATGTCATTAGGGAGGAATTCTTCCCTAGAGAGAATTGCAACAACTAATACAAAAGATGCACATCTTTTCTACCACAAAGAAACTTGATGATATTGGAGTACACTAATATTTTCCATACCTTTCACTCAATGGTGGGCATCAAAGACTTTGAGTGGAGCCTAGGTTTAAAGTATCCTAGTGGACTACATAGGTACATCCAAACATATATGGATTTATTGGACACCTCCTCGCTAGGAGCCTCTCATCAATATGTTGTAAGAATTGAAGAAAAAAGAAGTAGAAGAATAATTAGGCGTTTGGGTTTGAAAATCCACTGTAAAAGAAGCCTAGAAAAGGTGAATTTAACTCACAAAATAGGATACAAAGAAAGGAGACCCTATAAATACAACCAACTGAAGAAATAGAAAAATAAGGGGTATGGGAAATTATAGGAGGACACTAGAAAGTGGTATGAGTTCCAAAAAATCCCTTGGTAGAACTATAATGAATGACATCTGAAACACTTATTGTTTGTTGATCTTAAAGCAAAATAAGTGGACTCTATCTCAAGTTATGATTTAGAACATAATAAAGGAAAGAATATCATTGATGCAAAACCCAGTGCTACCATCATGACCACAAATATCCAACCATAAGAATCAAAAGAGATTCAGGGGGAGCACCTATTCCATTCATAGATGTGGGTGAAGGGGACCCCAATATATTTCATTGTTAATACTTGGAACGAAAATAATCTGATCTTAGTGAATATTGTTAAGAGATTAAAGCTACTGATAGTGCCACACCTCCAACCATCCGACATTAGTTGGCTGAACCATGGACAAGACATCCATGTTAGAAAATAATGTCAACTATCCTATGGAATCAAACCATTCAATGATGAGGCACAATGTGATGTTTCCCTACTCGAATTTTGTGATGTTATTTTAAGAAAACCTTACGTGGAAGAATCATGTTATTTACAATTCTTTTTCATACAGTTTAAGTATTACTCTATATGGTCAACTCTATAGGGTACCATAGGTAGTTCCAACTACCAAAATTTCATTAATCTAAGAAAAATAGTGTCAAATGGTAGTATATTATACTAAAAAGTTTGTTGTCTTCATGCTTCACTGAAAAGGTTAAAGGAATGTCACTGGAACTATCATATCCTTAGCATAAGGTAACTCTATATTGTAAATTTTTCATAGGGAAATATTTTTCTTTGCTTTGATAATTACATTTATTCATTAATACACTAAGTTCACCCCATAGAATCATAAAATTATAAATATTTACATAATTATTCATCAACATATGAAACTATGTAGAAAGAACACTAACATCATCATCAATGCAACGAAACATAATGGAAGAAGAGAAGAAAAGCATGCACATATAGAGACACCAGGAATGGTCGAAGACCAAGGAAAAAACCGCTATGGGCAAAACCCTTGCAAATATTCTTCTAATAGATTGTCATAAAATGATTCAAAAAGAGAGAGTATAATGATGCATATCTTCACAAAAACTAGAATATCCATGAAATGCATATAAACATCAAAGCACTGATTTAGATAATTTTAATGTATTGTCATTTCCTGTAGCTTGTTTCCAAACACTTGCCACTAAGAGAAATCTCAAGAAAATTGAAATATCATCTTAGAATCATGGTCAAAAGTAGGAGGAGTTGTACGAGTGACTATGATAGACTGGGTCACTCTTTATGAACTATATCATAGCAACTTTGGTAGCTCTGTCACTCTCTTACCATTTTGTGCAAGCGACCAAGGACAAAACTGACCCAGACTCTTAGTCACTCTCATGAAGAATCTATTCCAGTGTCTAAGGACCTAAAATTTATCTCATGGCCACTATGTGCTAGCATCAAGAGACCCAAATTCTTAGTTATGTTCTAGCGACTTTGAATCAGAAAACCTTAGTTCAGTGCGAGCTTCATCCTAAAGTTTCGGACCCTTGAGCGAGCTTCCTCTATCAAACCTGTGAAAGACAAGAAAAAATAGAAGAGAACAAGAGAGCTTGATGTTTCTCCAGATGATATTTAGGTATATTCTATTTATAGGCCTCCATGATGGTCCACTTGACCTTTCCATTGGTACATGTGCATAGGGCCGACCTGATCCAAAATATATGTATGAATAAAATAATTCATAACTCAACTTCTGCTTGTCCAAATGAGGTGATATTTAGGTCGATTTTGGTCCTCTCAAAAGAGAAATCTGATGCCATAATCATATCCATAAAATGAGTAGTCCAAAGTGGAATTTGACCATAATTGCATATTTTAACACTCTCTCTCAACTAGGGATAATTCCACATGCCAACGTTGGACCATTGATCAACATGACATATGTCACATCTCAAGTATCTCATCATATATGACCATTAATGTACATATATTGCTAATTATTGCTTACCTCTTGATTGTTCCTACTCATATGCTGAATATTATCGAATCTAGAAGAAGAAGAATTTTCTACCGGAGGGGAGCTTAAGCTACCACCCTTTATTTGTCAAGCTACAACCCAGAATCTCTATTAGCGGGCTCCTACCCAAAATATGTTTTAGTGGGATACTACCTAGAATATCAGTCAATGGGCTACTACCTAGAATATCTGTGAGCGAGCTACTACTCAAAATACCAGTCATGGTCTACTACCCAAAATATATGGAAAAAGGATATTATCTAGAATATCAGTTGATGGGTTACTACCGAGAATATTTCCCAATGGGATGCTACCTGGAATATTAGTCTATAAGCTACTACCTGGAGTATCTATTAATGGGCTACTACCCATAAAATTGTCATCAGACTACTACCTGGAAATTTCATCGAGCTACTATTTAGAAATATGTCATTAGGATACTACTTGGAAATGTCATTTATCAACTACTTGGAAATATGTCATCAGGCTACTACCTGGAAATTTCATCGGGCTACTACCTAGAAACATCTCATTAGGATACTACTTGGAAATGTCATCGGGATACTAATTGGAAATATGTTATCAGGGTACTACCTAGAAATGACATCGGGATACTGCCTGGAAATATCTCATCAGGCTACTACCTAGAATGTCATTGGACAAATACCTGGAAATACCATCGTGATACTACCCAGAAATATTGGCGAAGAGTCAGATCTACAACCCACATCAACATTAGATAGCATATGGTTAGGGAGTGCACCTCAACCTAGAACCACATTGGGGAGATACTACTCAACCCGGAGCCTCATGGGGGAGCTACTACTACAACCCCATATCGAACAATAGGTGATATAGGGGAGATACTACTCAACCCATCCTAGTGCCAATTGATCTTCCCATCAATGACCCTGAATAGTCAAGTGGTAGAATACCTACATCATAATCCTATCTTGGGTGAGATACTCAACTTACGAAAGGTAAATATCTCACGCCCCTAAGCCTCCTCAACTGTTGGCCAGACAAAGAAGGATAATACTAATAAGCCCAACTTGTGGGTATGATCCCAACTAGAGTATGCTTTGTAAAGACAAAGATAGGGTGAGATACTACTTAAACCCTATGGGTAACAGATAGGGGTGATACCTTACTATCCAAAGTTCCCTCAATGCCAGGAGCCCTCTATCTCAATTCCTCATACTAGGAGCTCAATTAGGGGGGAATAGTATGGCTTAGTGTCCTTAATCAATGTTGCTCTCATCATATTCATATCATCATACTTGTATGAAGTAATCATCATATATCGGTAAAAATTGTCACCTATTTATATAGGACATCAAATAAAGTATCATGTTAGAGCATAAATAATCATATAAATCACAAAAGGATACCATAATCATCCTCCCTCTCAAGGCGATGCCAAACACAAGCCTAAGCTTGTCTCGCACTGATTCAAAATGGATTTTGGATAGACTTCTAAGTCTAAGTTTTCCTCACAAAACAAAATGAAAGTCCACGGAAGTTCCTCGAAATAGCCCCATGGCAGACATCTTTTCATTATGAATCTACTGCAACTTGAATGGGCAAAAATGGAGTTAGGATGTAGAAGTTATCGCAAAAGGAAGTTGCCCTTTTTTCTTTGGAAAAAGAGGAAAAATCCCCTAAAAATGGCCTAAAAGGCCTTATATGGGAAATCACATCAGAAAAAGGAAAAAGATGCTAAATTAAAGGGGCGGAAGGACCCCCGATCGACAAACTCAATCTCATCGCATCGGAGGCAGGCATGTATACGATATTGGGACCTCGGACTTCGCGATTGCGATTATGTGATATGTTGATTACTAATGACTGGATCAGTGGATTGGCATCAGTGACGGGAAGAACCCTTGGGCCATTCCAAATGCAATATGTGATAGCGATCATGACATGCAATCTTAGCCGTTGGATTGAGAAAGGAATGGATGACCAAGATTATATGGATGATCCTTAACAACGATAGCGATTGCTATAGGTGATAAAAGGCAAGACCCGATGGGATTTAAAAGTCTAATTTCATAAAATTTGAAATCTAGGATTTCGGATTTTCTGTGTATTAGCACATTTCTGCTGTAAAACCAAAATACAAAGGAAAACATCCAAAGCGATAAAGTTGGACTAGAAGCGGAATTATAGGCACAATTCATAAAATTTGAGTTCTGTATAAGTGGGATTTCAAGCGGGCCTTAGGTGGAAAGTGGTATTGGGCTGACTCCACTTGATCCCACACACTGGTCGACACGTGGCTAGTGGAGGAGAGAGGAAAACTACCTTTTCGGGTAGGTAACATTCGTACCCTTAAGCCACCCGAAATCACATATTGATCGTTGGATTGGGGATCCCGTAGATCGATGATGGGGCTTGCAATAGTGGCCAAAGGCAGACCTGAGGTGATTATAGGGTGGATGTGATAAATTTTGAAGTCCGATAGAAAGCGCTTTGTTAGACTTTTCATGTATTTCCCGTGTATTTGGGATTTTACCAAAACTCTTATGCGATGCATTATAACACCTAATGGTGGACTCGATAGGGATTTTAGGGGTGATTGAATGGGATTTCAAGTCCGAAAATAACGCCCGATAGTGTATTTTCAAGAAATCTTTATGTAATGAAAGTTTCTCCATTTTTGGGTTTTTGCCTAAGAGAAGGCCTCGAAACCTCTGTAACTGTTCCTGATCATCATGCCATGCAGTAAGCAGGCATTTTTACAGGAAATGATGCATTTTGAAGCCACAGAGCCAAATGACCAGTCTAACTAATAAGGAGTAGAGAAGTCGTAGAGCTGTAGAGGATTAATGAATCGCAGAGAAACAGCTCGAGTAGCCGAAAAGCTGGAAAGGTACCTTAAATGAGGCAGAGAGAGCTCAATTGAGGGTAGGTAGAAGCGAGAGAGTGAAAATCTAATGCGTAGAGCAGCCGAGGGAGTCTTTAGGATCACTTGGAGGTCAAGTGAAAAGCCAGAGAGTTGAAAGTTACAGAAAGCCAAAGCTAGAGTCGAAGAGACATAGCCAAGAGCTGAGAGCTAGAGCTAGAGACAGAGATGGAGCTAAGAGCTAGAATGAGAGCCAAAGCCAGAGCCACGAGCTAGAGCTAATAGCCAGAGGCAAATCTAGAGTAAGAGCTAGAGCCAAAGCCAAGAGCCAAAGCAAGAGCCAGAGCCAAAAAGCTGAGAGCTTCAAAGCCAGGGGATAAGATGGTGTTATGAACCCATTGTGTTCTGTGTAAACTGGTGGAGTTGAGTGTAGAGGTTTTAAAAGAACTATTTCCATAATCCTAGAGAGCCTAGTCAAGTTGATTAGAGCTCACAGAGATGTAGCCCAAGAGTTTTTGGTGAACTCCTAATTAAATTGTTGTCTTATGTGTTTGTTATTTGCTACATTGCTTTACTGTTATATGCATGTTATATCAGCATAAACAACAGAACTTTAAAGCGCATAAACATTTTAAAATAAGCAGCAACATACACCTTATTTTCAAGCACATATTTAATTTTTCATTTGTTAATCATAAAGACTTGGGAATATTTAAGCTTTGGAAGTGGGAGAGGTTCTTGTAAGTTAGACAAGAAGCCTAAGTGCCCCATTTTCAGATCACACACAACTACATTGTCTCAATATATGAGAGTATCATGATCCCAACTATATATATATGGGATTCTTTGCCAAACAGATCCCACTCTTTATTATCTTAATGTATCCATGTAATATTTAGATCCTGTTCATACATCTCCCTAAGGATATTCTTGAACCTACTCATAGCTAGTCATGCTAGCAACATCATAATCAACTATGGTTGTGTCACGTACCTCTCATCATGTCATATTCCATACTAATACAACACTCTTATGTGCTCATCTCATCAACATCAACATATCGATGTAGTCATATATCATAGGAATAATATCTCATACCAAGAATATATCATAGCATGAAAACATCTCGAAGGATTCCTGGTGACAACTCAATGTGTATGAAGCGTCTCAATCATGAACTTATTCAGGTTCTATTCACACACACACACACACACACACACACACACACACACACAGATATATATATATATATATATATATATATATATATATATATATATATATATATATATATATATCTATACATATGGATGTTCAAAACAAAACATCAATGTTTCAATCAATTGTCACATGCCATGTCAAGTTCAACAACATCTTGAACTTCAAATCAGAGTGTCTAAGGATTTTCATTTACACCTTTCAATGCTTCTTTAATAGCTTCACAATATAGATTATATTTTTCCAACTTGAGAAATTGATTCATCATGCTGTGATACATTATTACGAGCTTCAAAACACATCTACCTATTACTTATATCATCAGAGGCTCTTTACCTGATAATAACAAATCGTTAGTATATAAAAACCAAAAATCAAAATCAAAGTCATACCTTGGAACATTTTTGAGGTAAAGGCTTGAATCAACACATCATTTGTCTTTCTCAAATAACTATCAATGTAGACATATCTGGATTGGGGGAGCTTTGTTCATGAAATGCACACTACAACCATAAAACTTTACCAAACCATCAGCCTTTCATAAATCCTTGTTATGCAATCAAAATAGCTCATTAAAGTTTAGAAACTAGATAAATACTAATATCAAAAGTCATCAATATCCCAGTGTCAATTCTTTGAATCAAATAATTGGTAGGGCTTTCATCAAGTTATGTCATCATCTAGTATCATGCCAATAGGTTGTCATCAACCATGCAATATCAATCAAGTCATTCCTATAATACAAGTCATAGGAAGTCACTATGCTCATATATCATAATCATCAAGGAAAATCATCGGTCGTCAAGTCAAACCATTGGACATCATGTGAATATACAAATTTTCTATCATAGAGAGATCTATAGTCCAAGACATATCTCAATCATTGAATTAGAGATCTAGGTCATCATCATACATCATACAACTCATAAATATCAATCAACCAAATCATGATAGAATCTTGTAGCATAAAATTCAAACATAAAGACATATCTATATGTATATGATGGTCACCTGTAAACATTCAAACTTCCATGTTTTCAAATCTTTCGTATATCTTCTATTTATCTATGAAACTGACATCCTCTGGGTGAACATCTTGATTCAGATTTTAGACACCTTCATAAATCTTTCGATGATGGTCAACAATAGTCAAACCTCTAGATTCTCCCTTCATGTTAGCATGGGAGTGATTTTTGCTGCTTGGACATTACCTGCGCCTTATCATGCATGCGCCCAAGGATGAATATTCCCAATTCTATGCATGCAACCAGAGTAGAAACCCTAATTTTTGTACAAGATTCAGATCTGATAGCTTGCTACAAATCAATAATGTGAGATGAAAATAAATCATATTCCAACAGTACAAGCTGAAAATAGAAATGGGAGTAAGAATCTTGAGAAGAGATTCTCCCTCTGACTGGGAATCTACTGCATTCTACTTATTTCATGTCATCAACATTTGTTTACTAGAGTCATGCAAAAACAAATATTTTAGATCATAAAATCAAACATATATCCATCAAGGTCATAACATGCTCAAGTAAGCTACTACGTCATATCATGACATCAATATTTCATCAAAGGTTAGATCCACATGATAGGAACAATGAACAGGTGTGACAACATACTTCAAAGATGGTGAACACAATATTACTTCTATCAAGTAAATCCATCAGGTTTAGGGCATTCAATTTTACCATATCCCATTATCAAAGACATGACCATAGTTAATAAGAGATCTAGAGTATCAAACTCATAGTTCTATTATCAAGGTTACCATAGGACCATGTTAGGTCATTTAATAAAAATTTACCAAAACAACAAGAGTGTCAACATACTTTCATCATACTTGTCATAGGCATTATAAGTATCAAGGATGTAACATTATATCAGAGATCCATCATGTCTTATGCATGTCAAGTGTCAAGAGTATCATTTACTAGAGTCAAGGTACTAGCCTTCTTCAAAGAATCAAGATCTCTAAGAACCATAGATGTTAGCCAAACATCAATTTATGCCACTATATCAAATATCAGTAATAAGTAACCTCATAGAATGAAGAGATCAAAATGATCAAAATATTGAAACCAGGTGCATCATTTCATCATAGGAAACATAAATCCAAATCTCTTTGATATGCAAGCATGATCCTTTTGCAAGACATTCTCAACATACCATAAGGCTTACCTAGTCATCCAATGTTGAAACATACCATTGAAACAATATACCCTTCATACCTTGTAGTGTTCAAATACCTATGCACCTTCTCATAGGCAGCTTTTAGTGCTTGTCACCTTTTGACCAAGTGCATGTTTACTTCTCTCTTGATCTAGATTTTCTTTCCTAAATCTCGAATGATCCTTAAGAGGGATCCACTTATCACATCTTATCAAGGATGTTAGATACATTCACATGCTCAAATATTCATGAAGAAAGTATAAGTGATGATCATAATAATAATCATAATAATCAGATCCATATGTCTAAACAAGATTAAATACACAAAGAAAAGTCATAAGTGGAGGATTACTTATATTCAATGAGAGGTGATCCTCTCCCTCTTGAACCAACCTTCAACAGTCATCACTATCCATAGTCCACATAAGCATGTTGCCTCTAATCAAATTTATCAACAATCGACCATCTAGGGCTTCATAAAATCTCTCCCAAGTGCTTAAGCATCTTCACATAGACCATACTATAGTTTCATACATCAAATCTAAAGTCATTGCCATAAACCAGGGTTTCCCACAAACCCTAACCATAAAATGCTTATGCACTAAATACCTAGGGTTTCCTTCATATCCTAGCATTCTTTTAGGTCTCCACCATCCTCTTGCTTCCATCCAAAGTGTCTCCATGGGAGTGATATCCATGGCTTTTCTTCAACCTAGCCCTGATTCCATGTTAATTTTTCATAGGGATATATTGTTCTTTGCTTTGATAGTTGAATTTATTCATTAACATATTAAGTTCAACCCATAGAATCATAACTTTATATAGATTTGCATCATTATTCATCGGCATATGAAACTATGTAGAAAGAACAATAACATCGTCATCAATGCAGTTGAACATAGAAGAACAAGAGAAGAAAAGCATTCACACACAGGGAAACTAGGATTGGTTGGACACTAGGGCAAAATACACTATGTGGAAAACCCTTGCAAATACTCTTCTGATAGATTTCCTTCAAATGATTGAGATAAATAGAGTACAATGATCCATATCTTCACAATAAATATTGATCTGATAATGAGATCTTACACAATTATTAAGGTATTACAGACTCATGTGCATGGATTTGCCTATGTTACTTTATGCAATGGATCGATAAGATTGTGGAATACATAGACATTGAAGTAGTTAAAGAACATAATAGACAAACACACATAAACATAACAAGTTTAATAAGGAGTTATCCCAACACTCATGGACTACGTTTCCTGGTCCAACCTTTAGTGGTGACCTCTCTATTATGTCTTTAGAAGCAGAGTTTTTACAAAAGTGAGCTCAATTTGAGTCTCAAACAATAGATGCAAAACAACAAGGTTTCACTTGGATCCCCCAAGTCTTTCTGAGTACACAGAATCTTCTCATTGACTCTCTATCTCTGTTTTCTTTCTGCCTCAGCACTGCTTGCCTCTATCTCTGTCAGTCTGTGGCTTTAAAGCAAATTGGCACTGTCTATTCGTTTCTCCTTCTCGGGCTCTCTAGCTTCTCAGCCTTTGTCCGCTTAGATCCCCCTCTGAGCATTAGCAATCATTGCTAAATGCTTTCAGGGATGGTGGCCACCTGTTCTGTAATGGAATGTGTCATTGGGCCATTGGAATCTCCAGAAACAACGTTCTCTATGTTCATAGAGAAATACACTAAAAACACATGAAATTCACCAAACTGTCATTTATCAGATTTGAAATATTATAGATTCTGCCTTATAACTCCTATCGGGTCCGCCTTTATGTCGCTTATCACATCCCCACCGTTGATCTAGGAGATCTAGATCCAACAGCTGAGGTTCATTCTGGGCGGCCTATGAGTACGGGAGTTAACCATTTGAAAAGAGTGGTTTTCTCTCTCCAAGGCCTAGACACGTGGCAGCCAATGTATGGGCTCAGGTGGAGCTCAGCCAAAACCACCTACTGCCTTCGGCTCGCTCAAAATCCTACTTATATCATGATTTCCCTTTGTATTTAAAAATACATTAAAACATGAAAATCCCACTCATATCGGACTTGAAATAATATAATATCGCATTCATAGATCCCATCGGGTTCGGTTTCATCGCATCGATGCTTCCCTTCGTATTTCATTGATTAAACGAAATACATAGAAAAACACCCTTGTACGGATCTCAAAACATATCAAACATCACCTATAGCTTCGTCGGGTCCGGCCATCACATCTCATATATGTAACAGTCATGCTCCTTTTATTTCCTAATTATGATATTGCGATTCAACTTGGGTTGTCGATTTGCGCGCTTGATCGATGCTCCTCATTGACCCACGCTAATCGTGATCAAAACTGTTATATGGTTGTCCCTGATAGCTTCCACTTGTCACCGCTGATTGCAATGTGCCGATCAAATCTGGACCATTGATCGGCCAGATCCAATGACTCTTGTGCATCACTACCGATAACTTGTTTTTCCACTGTTTCTTGTTTTTTTCACTACCGATAGTGTTTTATGCCTTTTCTAAGGGTTCTTCCTCATGCAATAGTTTTGATATTTTAAATGATTTTGAACACTTAGAGGGTTTTGGGATCCATTTTGGATCAACTAGAATATCCATGAAATGCATCTAATCATCAAAACTCTGATTCAGATAATTGTAATGTATTGTCACTACTTGTAGACTGCTGCCAGGCACTTCTATCATTGAACGAAATATTTGGAAAACTAAAATACCATCTTGGAGTCTTGGCCACAAGGAGGAGGAGTTTTGCAAGTGACTATGATAGACTGAATCACTCTCTGTGAACTGCATAATAGCAACTATGGCATCTCAGTCACTCCCAAACAATTATGTGCGAGTGACTAGGGACCAAACTGACCCAGACTCTCAGTTGCTATCATGAATGCTCTGGGCTTGCATTCAAGGACCCAAATATTCTCTCATTACCACTATGTAGTAGCATATAGAGACCCAAATGCTCAGTTCTGTGCTAATGACTTTGAATCAGAAATCCCTAGTTTAGTGCAAGATTCATCTTGAAGTTTTAGACCATTGAGCAAGCTTCCTCTATCAAACCTATGCGAGGCAAGAAAAAATAGAGGAGAAGATAGCTTAATGTGTGTCCAAATTATTTTTAGGTATCCTCTTTATAGGCTTCCATGAGGGTCCACTTGACGTATCCATTGGTATATGTGCATAGGGCCGACCTGATCCATAATATGTGTATGAATAAAATAATTCATAACTCAACTTCTGCTTGTCCAAATGAGGTGATATTTAGTTTGATTTTGGTCCTCTTGGGAACAGGAATCTAATTCAATCATATTTTAACATATAAATATAAGTAAGTGGAAAAAATTATAGAAGAATACATAGATATTTTTGTTTTGCCTATGGGTGTGCCTCTGCATTGTTAGGTCAAAAACTCACTTGAATTTATCCCTGTTGTTCCTTTACCAAATGACTGAGTATATAGGTTATCTCTCTTAGACAATGAGGAAAAAAATGTTATATTCATGAGCTTATATAAAAGGGCCACATTCAACTCAGCTCATCACCTTACAAAAGCCCAATTATGTTGGTATGGAATAAGGGTGGGACATGGAGACCTTATATTCATTATAAATCCTTGAAAATAAATTCATTACCAAGAATAGATACCTAATCGCCTGGATTGACGATATTCTTGAACAGCTTAAGGATTCCAAGTTCATTAGTAATATTTATCTTAAATTAGGATAACACTATGTTTTGATTGATAAATCCAATGTATAAAAGATAAGCTTCAAATATCATATTTCTTTTTGAGTGATTGGTCATGCCCTTTGGCTTGAATATTGGTATAACATTTTTCCTGAGGACGATTAATGATATCGTATAGAAATTCATGATCTCCTTAGTGTTTTTATATTTATATGACATCATCATATGTAGATGAAAATAGGAAGAACATTTGTAGAACATTCAACATGTCTTGAGTACCTTGGGACAACAAAATTTGTATGCCAACTTAGAGAAATGCTCATTTGTCCTGAAAAAAATTCAATATTTGGGATACTTTATGGATTAATATAGGGTGTATGTGGACCTATCCAAGGTCCAATTCATTTTAGATTGGCTAGCCTCGATGTCCCTAATAAAGCTTTGTAGCTTCTTGGGCCTTGATAACTTCTGAAAAAGGTTCATGTTGGGGTTCTCTTATATAACTTGGTCCTTAAGTCAATTGACCAAGGGTGAAGCTAAAAAGAAAATTCTTGGTTTGAATCACTATATAAATCATTTGAGGATCTAAAAGACCACTTATGCTCTGCAGCAGGCCTCACATTACCATAGCTACAATAACCATTTGAGATTGAGATAGATTCCTCTAATTATGTTATTTTCCTCACTTACCAAGGACATCTAGTGGCCTATCATGTGGAAGTAATATCTAATACTATCTCAATATACCTCACTAATGAAAAAGAGATTCACTCTGTTATCACTCAGGTTGTCCCTAGGCTCCTATTAGGGATACGGACGAGGTAACCACAAACCAATCTTCTGATTGCAGGTTCTAGCCCACCTGCAATCGGAGAGGGCTCTCTCCTTTAGATTCAACCTCAGTTGATCTGGATTCAACCATAGTTGATGATTTTAGGCTAGCTTTTTGACTTCAAGGAAATGTTGACTGTGGTTGGGAGGAAGGTAGGATTCTCAAGTAAAGAGGCACAGTAAGGTGTTATAGTTTCTGAACCATTGGGCATGGAGTCACAGATTGAGGCATGCGAGCGTTTTCTTGGTCACAAGGGGATACGGAGCGGGATAGCCACGCAAGATACAACATTCAGGCTACTGAAAGTACGGAATGAACATCAGGGATGAAAGGCAAAAGAGAATCATTTCATCATGCTGACAGAGGGGAGAAATGGATGAGTGGGATCCCGGAGCAGTTAAGAATTCCAAAGACATGCACCCATATATGAATGAAACAGGGTAAACTAGAGCAATTAAGAATTCTAGCTCATTACCGTTTCAGAAGAAAACATCGAAAAGTGCAGAAATTGAACTTAAGGTGTACTTAAACAAATCTTAAGCTATTCTTTTTTCCTGCAACTTAGAATGGCGGAAAGATGATAAAAACATAAAATAAATAGGGAAGAAGAACACTTATTGGATCATGCAGAGACACAGGAATTCCATAATCATTCCTTGGCCCAGAGAAAACAGCAAGTTGTTTCGCAATCCATGCTTTCAGCAATATTTGATTATGAAAAGTATGACAGTTACAGTGCGGGTCTTTACTCAGAGAAAATTGCTGGAAAGAAACTGACCAACAACTACTACTACCAACCAACCAACCCTTTACAATATCGCTTCAGGTGGTATTTATAAACAAAATATCAGGAAGACATCATTACAAGTGACCGTGACAGGTCTGCTTAGAACTCTTCAAAAGAATCTAAATGCTGCTGGAAATAAATGCAAGTAAATCTTTTTGGCTGCGCTGGGGGAGCTGAATCGGAACAAGTGACGAGGTGGCCCTTGGGGACCAGATGCGTTGCTGCCGAAGTGAATGTGCTTTGGGGCTGTAGTTCGGCTTTGGTGCAAATTGAATGTGCAATTATTATGCTTTGAGAGCTCTAGCTGACTTTGCCCTCCTCCTATGGATCTGCCGGAAGATATTCAATTTCTATTGCTTTGGGCCACTGCTCAAGATATTCTCTGATACACTTTGCCGCTACATTGATGATTTCCGCCGTCGACTGATACTCTTTGACACACTTGAAGCCTGCTGATTTGATTTGATACACTTTGAATTTTGTTAATGAACTGCTGCTATCTTTAAACCGGATCCTGTGGCACGATTGGGCGATTTCGGGTTTTTTCGGCGCGCAGTGGGCTTGGCAATTAGAAGATTCCGTGAAGATTCCTCGAAATGGCCTATTTCCCGTAGCGATGCGCGAATAACGCTTTGCACTATTCGCGCATCGAAAACTGCCTTTGTTTCTTGATCTGGAACTCCGAAGTGCGACTTTTCTTCTCGCGCGAAGCTTTTTCGGCTTTTCTGGTTGCTAATGTTAGCACTGCGTCGGCTGTACGGCGGATGATGTCATCAGTGGGTCCCTGGTACAGCGCGACGTGGTGGGGTATTGGTGGACTGTGGTGAAGAGACTCCGCTGTGATATAGCGATATCGCGTTGGCGGGAAAGAGGGGGATCATTAGGTTGGGGGTGCGGTGCTTGTGATTGTCGATATGCGATATCGCGATATCGCATCGGGGGAGACGGAGGGGTGAACAAATTGGACACTCGGCACTTGGGATCGCCGATCACCAATTTCGCTATATCGCATCGGTGGGGAATGGGTGGGAAAGGTTTTGTGTGAAAGTGAGATGGCGAGGTTGCGATGCGAAAATGACTTTGAAGGGGGAAAAGGTAAGTAAGTGGGTGTGAAGGGCCTTTGAAGTTTCGGAGGGGGTCCAACTACTTCAGGGGAGTTTTATACTTAGGAAGGAGTCCATAGTATGTGGAAGGTGGTTTCGGAGGTTGGGTTCTTGCTTAGTTTCTGATAAACTAAGCAATTCCCGGGACTTGCTATGGTTATTTCTCAACTAGGGGGGAATATTACATAGGGGAATTTACTTAATATTAATACGGGGACGAGAAACATAGGGAGCTATATAATAACGTTAGTGGTTAACATGGAGATGATAAGAAAGCGCTAAGTTCGGGGGAACTTAGGCTGTTGCGGGGGGAGGACCATACTTCGGGAGAAGATATGGAACAACTTTGAGCAAAGCAGATCTTTACTCAACCAGAGTGATGAAGATGATGAACTAAAGAGTTGTCAAGCAGATCTTGACCTCTTTTTGGGGATGTTAGTTAATGATTGGGGGAAAGCAGAGAAGGGGAGTTAGTTATACCTCATTTGAGCCTTTTGCTTACAAACCTTTGCTGATTATGTTCTGCATGATATGATACCTGCAAACTTGGAACTTGTCAGCAATTCAACAGCCTCAGAACTACCTACCCAGCCTACTTCCTAGCATTTTTTCTTCTTTTGCTTGGGGGTGCACTTAGACTTGCAAACCCATCATACATTTTTCTTTTGATGTTTCCTATCTACATACTACCATTATTTCTTCCAGAGCCCAGATTAAATTGATGGACTCCCTTGTTTCTCTACCTATCTAAGAGTCTGCCAAGATTAAACTGTTTGGACCTCCTTTTAACTGAAAGTAGTGATACCAGGAAAACTTTTACAAAATTTGAAGGCAATTGAATGAATCTTAAAGAAGCCTTCTTCATTTGGAGACTGTTTGAGAAAATATGGAGCATTGCAGCAAGCAAAGTACGACATATTTGGCCTGTGAAATGTCAATCATGAAAAATGAATACCTTCTGCAGCAGGAGCTAACAGTGGCTCCACTTGGGGATGGCTTCTCCTTGCGGGAAGTCAAGAACAGCAGGCTAGAGCGCCTTGATTTTTAGTTCCTTGCTGTCTTCTGCAAAACTGGGAAGCATCGCCTGCTTTCTTCCGCGTGTTCCTGGTACTATAAACTCTAAAAAGTCAAAAAGTATGTACAAATCAATCATCACCTGCTCCTTTAAGCAGGGGGATCATTGTAGTGTTTCAACATTCGGCTGTTGATCGGGCCTTCTTCCACTGTGCTGTTATCAAGTGATTTGAGAAAGTAGGCGTTATTGCCTTGCACAGCGCTGATAGTGTATGGACCTTTCCACAGAAAATCAAATTTAGCGTGTTTTCCCTTGTCTTCCCTCCTTGCATCCCATCTTAGGACTTTGCTGCCTACCCAGAAATCTTCTGCTTTGGTTCTCTTCTCGAACATTTTTTTGAGTTTTTCCTGTAGACTTTGGGCTCTATTGAAAACTTCTTCTCTGGTTTGCTGAAGATGAATGGTCTGATTAATCCTTCTCTGCATGTCATTCGGTTCAGCCTGGATTTCTTGTAACAGTTTGATAGTTGGTATGCCCAGAGATGAAGGGAATCTAGCTTCCATGCCATACACAAGTTCATAGGGGCTCATCCCGATGGATTTTTTGGTGGTCATTCGATCTGCCCATAGGGCGCCGATGAGCTTCTTGTGCCAGTTCTTTTTGCTGTCTTCTAGCATCTTCTTTATGATATTGATGAGGCTCTTATTGGAGGACTCAGCGAGGCCATTGCCTTGGGGGTAATACGTTGTGGAGTGTCGTAAGGTAATGTGGTACTTGTGGCAAAAGTTAATGATTTTATTGGATTTGAAGGCAGCTTCGTTGTCGGTAATGATCTTCTCCGGGCAGCCAAATCTGGATAGGATATTATTTTCAAGAAATTGGATGATGGTGGAGTCATTGGCTTGCCTACAGGGGATGGATTCAATCCATTTGGTGAAATAGTCGGTGGCTGTTAGGATCCATTTGTGCTGGCCTGAGGAGGAATGGTGAATTTCTCCGACGAAGTCAAGACCCCACTGCTAAAAAGGTGTTTCGGTTGAGATCGGCTTTAGGGGCAGGGGCAACAACTTTCTTTTGTCTTCAAAGATTTGGCATTTATGGCAAGAGGAAGTAAATGCTTTCACATCTGTAAACAAAGAGGGCCAGTAATAACTGGCCCGCAAGGTCTTGTCCGCCATGGATTTCCAGTATAAGTGGCCTCCGCAATCACTTGCATGAAATTCTCTCATGATGTTGTTAGTTTCATCCTCAGTTAAACATTTAAGCAAAATGCCTTCATAATTCTTCCAAAATAAAGCACCATCTATGACACAGAAGTTTGATGATTTCATTCTTAAAAATCTTTTTTTAGTTCTGGACAATCCTGTGGGAGTGCACAGGTTCAACAAGACAAAACAAATATCAGAATACCAAGGGGATTGTGTGACGGTATCACTGATCTGTGGAGTCGCCAGCTCCTCTTCATCATCCAACTGATTAATGTCAAGTGCTTGGAAATTCATTTCAGCCATCAGCTTAGCTAGCCCTTGTCCTTTTATGAGCTTGGTGGGCTTTATCTCAATGCCGTACTCAAGGATGCTAGCAATCCATTTGCCTCTCCTGCCTTCTAATCCTTCTTGAGTTAGTATGTCCTTTACAACCGCGTTAGGGACATATGCGATCACATGACAATAGAGGATATAAATTCTAAAGTCTTTAATGGCTTTGACCAGGGCGTAAGCTTGCTTTTCCATGATTTGAAATTTAAGGGACGCGTCTCTCAGAGCTCGGCTGAAGAAAGCTATTGGTTTCTCATTTCCCTGATTCTCTTTCTGCAGAAGGACTACTGCTATGGTATGTTCTGAGGTGAAAGAAAAAATGATAAAGTCTCGGTCAAATTGAGGACTGGTTAGGACCGGTGTTTGAGTCAAGGCCGCTTTTATACTCTCAAAAGCCTGCTTGGCCTCAAGGGACCATCTCACCTTGGCGTCCTTTTTTAGCATGTTACTCAATAGCCTCATTGACTCAGCTAGGTTGGGGATAAATCTTCTTAGGAAGTTGATTTTCCCAAGGAATCCTTGTAGCTCCTTCGTGTTTCTTGGGTAAGGGATTTGGAGGATGGCCTGAATTCTTTCTGGGTCGATTCTGATCCCATCTTTTGATATTATGTGCCCTAATAACCTGCCTTCCTCCAGGGCGAACAAGGACTTCTTCGGGTTCAAGGAAATACCGAATTTCATACATGTGATAAAAATTTGCCTCAAGTGCTTTAGGTGTTGTGAGTCAGATTTGGAAAATGGGGTCAGGTCATCCAGGTAAACCACAAGGAAATCATGTATTTCCTTAGCGAAAGCAATGTCCATTGCTCTCTGAAAGGTAGCGCCGGCGTTTTTCAGCCCAAAAGGCATTTTAACGTATTTGAACGTTCCCCAGGGCGTAGTGAAAGCTGTTTTGTCCTGATCATCTGGGTGAACTAGAATTTGGTTAAATCCCGAGAATCGATCAAGTAGAGAGATCCTAGAAGAACCCACCACCCTTTGCAAGATGTGATCCATTTTAGGCAATGGGTAGTGGTCTTTTAGGGAGACTTGGTTTAAGTTTCTCAAGTCTACACACAGTCTTATCTCTCCTGTTTTCTTCCTAGTAGGGACTAAGTTGGATACCCATTCCGAGAATCTGATAGGCACAATGATCCCTGCATCAAACATTCTTTTTATTTCTTTTTCAATCATAGGGAGAAGCATGGGGTTGATTCTCCTGAGTTTTTGTTTGAATGGTTTCTGGTTCGGTTTGAGGGGAATGGTATGCTGGATAACTGAAGTGTCATAGGACTTCAAGTCCTCATAACTCCAGGTAAACACGTCTTGGAATTCTTTGAACAGATCCACATATTTGGGCTTTTGGTCAGGAGGCAGGTTTTTAGAGAGTTTGATCATCTTGGGATGTTCTGTTGTTCCTATGTTGTATTATTCTATAGCGGCATCCAAGGGTTCCATTTTTGGTTTTCTGGCTACATCGTTGCTGTCGAACATGTCTTCCAGTGGGGTGAGGCCAGTAGGCAAAATATTTCCTTTTAGGTCCATAAATTCTTCTTCTTCCTCGGCTGCCTTAGGTGAGTGAGACTGTTTCAGTTGCCTTATGTTTGTGTTGTCAAAAATGGTCGGGGCGAGTATCTGTTCAGCCATGGGGGTTGTTAGGGTCATGTGATCTAGTTGCTGTGTTTCTGGTGTAGCGTCCAAGTCGATATTGGTGCTAGAGAATTCCCCTTCCAGAGTTAAAAAATTGTTAATCTGGGCATTGTCTTTGAATACCTGCCAACTATCGACATTGTTAGGAATTGACGGTCTATGTTTTACTTCTGCAGTGAAGTGATGACTTGGTCCAAAGGGGAACCTACAGGTGCTGGCAAAGGTAGCTAATCTATGAGCATGAATGTTATTTTCTCGTGCGATTTTGGTCAGCTCAAAATCACTGAAAGTGCTAAGCAATTCGCTGGCCGTGGCTCTATAAGCTCTCATTCTACTATCATTGGCGACGAAATTGCCCTTTATCTATTGTATAATGAGGTCCGAATCGCCTAGGATGGAGATTGTGGTAGCTCCCAAGGTTTTGAGCAGCTTGAGACCTAAGAGGAGGGCTTCGTACTCTGCCATGTTGTTCGTATATTTAAAATTGAGTTTATAAGCGTGGCCTTGTGCATGGTTTTCGTGAGTTTTGTAAATCCACACTCCGGCCCCTGCTCCTAACTTGTTAACTACTCCGTCAAATTCTAAATACCATGGGACGTCTGGTCTAAGGCGAGTTTCGGGGGTTTGAGGGGCCTGCAGCACAGATGAATTGATGACTTGCGTTTCGGGATTTGCTTCCAGTCCTGTGCTGGTCATCTGGGCTGTAGAAATAATTTCAAGCGAGTTGTCAGCTGGCCCATCACTAGCATTGGTTTCTTGTTCTAGGGCTAGCGGTTCATCAGGTTTTGGAAGACTTGCATTATCATTAAACAAAATAAAAGAATCCATATCGGAATGGATTGAGTATATTGGAAAATTTTGGGGTTTCTCCTCACTACTCACCACATATTTCATCAGCGTTTCCCTATAAAGTCTCTTTGGTTGCCCAAAGACGGATATAGTGGCATAAGAGAGGTCGAGTTGAAGGGATCCTTGCAGTTTTGCTCCCCATGATCGGGATAGCAGCATGCCATATTTTGTGGGTATGTCAGCTACTACTACGTCCATTAAGATCCTTTTGTTCGGGAATTGGACAAGGGATACACAAAGATCTTTGATTAAGCCTAGGCATTTGACTTGACTTGAATGGAATGAATACAGATCCTTATAGGGTCAGGTGACATCGAGGTTTAACTTTTCCATTACGGCTTTGGGCATGAGGTTGTGTGAGGCTCCTGAATCAAACATAGCATTGTGCAATATTTTGTCATGTATGTGCAGGCTGATATAAAAAGGTGGAATAGGTCCAAATGCTATTTTTCTGTCAACCTCTGGCCCGAACAGTAATTCCAGGGTGTCATCTAGAATATTTACATCATCCCTAATTTCAGGCAATTGGAGTGATTTTTGAATTTGTTGTCTATACACAGTGTGCTTAGCCAGTTCTAAGAGGGGTATGGAGATTTTGAGCTTCCTGATTTCGGCTTCTAGGCTGAATGGCTTTTCTGCTGGGTTTCGGGTATTAACACCAGGGAGTCTTTCTTTCTCCAGCGTTTCTTCTGTATTTCCCTTTGGGATGTGCATATCGCTTTGTATAACTGTCCGTGGTTTTTCTGTTCTGGGAATATTTTCGTGAATGCTTTCCAGGTCTTTTCCAGGGCGGGAAGAGTGTATTGGTTGCTCTATAGAACCCTGTGTTTTTGTTACATCTTCCACAATAACTTGTTGCGAATTTGGGACCTGGTTGTCAGTTGTATGACTGTTGGTGATTTTCCCTTTAGCCTTGTTTGGCTGTTTACCATCCTTTGTCTTACTGGGTGGAGACAAATCAATAGTTCGTGTTCTCAGTTTGTATTGCTTATGTACCTCATACATGGTAGTGTCATACCCTTGTTTAAAGTCAAAGGACTCTCCCGATCTAGTGTGGAATTGCTCTATATTAAGGTATGGGGGGTTTTCTTCCGTGAAGGAGGATTTCTGTCCATTTTCTGAATCAACCAGGTTCATCAGGGTCCCATCTGTGGTATCAGCAGAAGTAGATGCCTCGGTGAAGTTTTCTTGGAAAGGAGGTCTTATGTCATGATCCTGGTTGGTCCTACCCATGTTCATGTTTTGGGTTTTCCTGAAGTTTGGGTTCCTCGCGGTGTTGGACTGTTGATTTTCCCATGCAGTTTTTCTCTCCAGGTTGTCTAACCTATCCACCATTCTGTTCATGGAAGTGATGATCACCTCCATTTTTTGCTCGTGAGAAGAGGGCTCTTCTTTGAAAGTTGTTTTTTTCTCGGATCTTGTTGTGTTTCTTTTGGCGATTAGGTTTGCTTCTACGCTTACCGCGGCATCTTGCATTTCTGCAAGGCTTTGAGGGGCTCTTTCCATTAATTGATATGCCATCTCAGCATCAAAGCCATCTGGGAATTTTTATAGAGCAAGGTCGGGTGGAGGTCTTAGATTCGGTGGTATCGCGTTGTAAACATTGTTAAATCTGGCACATTATTCCAGAACAGCTTCCCCAGGTCCTCTCTTGATAGACTCATATTCAGATAGAATGTGTAGGGGGTCCTTTCTTTTCTCCCATCTGTTAATGAAGGTTTGGTATAAGGCTTCCAGATTTAATATTGAATTGGGTGGAAGTGCCCTAAACCAGGTTCTGACATCACCGGTTAGGCTTTGAACAAAAATCTTCATCCTTACGCTCTCATCATCTATTTCATAACTCTCGAAATAATCCTGCATTTTTTTCGTATGTTGTAGGGCGGTGCAGGAGGTTGTGCCATCAAAGTAAGTGATTTTCAACTGATAGTCCTGGGGCATTGCCCTGGGATTAGCAGGTAGTTGTAATGGTGCGTATCTAGCCATGACTATGGGAATTAACGGAATGCCTAAAGCGAGAGGGACTATAGGGATAACTGGGGGTGAGGGAATAGTCGATGGGCTATGGGTATGGGGTTGAGGTGTGGAAGAGCTGCTCGGAGAAGGGGGTGATGAGTCAGAGGAATTCGGGGTGGATCGGACTAGGACTTTGATGGGGGTTGGCACAACAATCGGTTGAATTACTTCAGGACTAACAGGGGTCTGGCAGTCCTTTTTTTTTTGCTGCCTGATGATCTTCGGGATTAGATTAGGATTTCCAACAGCGGGCGGAATATTGGGATCGGGATTTGATCATGTATTACGCGTCAGTTTCTTAGGAGCCAGCGTGTATCACATGATTGATTGCATTGATTTATCTGAGGAGGTCCCCAACGGAGTCGCCATTAAGTTATCACTTAGGTTGTCCCTAGGCTCCTATTAGGGAGACGGCCAAGGTAACCACAAACCAATCTTCTGATTGCAGGTTCTAGCCCACCTGCAATCGGAGAGGGCTCTCTCCTTTTGATTCAACCTTAGTTGATGATTTTAGGCTAGCTTTCTGACTTCAAGGGAGTGTTGATTGTGATTGGAAAGAAGGTAGGATTCTCGAAAAAAGAGGCGCGGTAAGGTGTGATAAGTTTCGAACCATTGGGCATGGAGTCACAGATTGAGGCTTGCGAGCGTTTTATTGGTCACAAGGGGATACAGAGCGGGATAGCCACACAGGATACAATTTTCTGTCTGCTGAAAGTACGAAGTGAACATCAGGGATGAAAGGCAAAGGAGAATCATCTCATCATGCTGACAAAGAGGAGAAATGGATGAGTGGGATCCAGGAGCAGTTAAGAATTCCTAAGGCATGCACTCATATGTGAAAGAAACAATGTAAACCAGATCATTTAAGAATACAAGCTCATAACTGTTTCTGAAGAAAACATTGAAAAATGTAGAAATTGAACTTAAGGTGTAATGAAACAAATCTTAAGCTATTCTTTTTTCCTGCAGTTTATAATGGCGGAAAGGTGGTAAAAAATATAAAATTAAACAGAGGAGAGGAACACTTATTGGATCATGTAGAAGCACAGCAATTCTGTGATCATTCCTTGGCCAAGAGAAAACATCAAGTAGTTTCGCAATCCATGCATTCAGCAATCTTTGATTATGGAAATTATGACAGTTACAGTGCGAGTCTCTGCTCGGAGAAAATGCTGGAAAGAAAACTGACCAACAACTACTACCAACCAACCAACCCCTCACAACATTGCTTAGGGTGGTATTTATAAGCAAAATATAGGAAAGACATCATTACAAGTGACCTTGACAGGTTTGCTTAGAACTCTTCAAAAATCTAAGTGTTGCTGGAATTCAATGCAAGTAAATCTTTTTGGCTGCGCTGGGGGCAGCTGGATCGGAACAGGTGACGAGGTGGCCTTTGGGGACCAAATGCGGTGCTGCTGGAGTGATTGTGCTTCGGGAACTGCAGTTCGGTTCTGGTGTGAATTGAATGTGCAATAATTACGACTTGAGAGCTTCAAATAGTTTCGCCCTCTTTCTATGAATCTGCCGGAAGATATTAAATGTTCTCCTGCTTCGGGCCGCTGCTCAAGATATTCGCTGATACTCTTTTCTGCTACATTGATGGCTCCCGTCGTCGACTGATACTCTTTGACACGCTTGATGCCTGATGATTTAATCTGATACACTTTAAACTCTGTGATTGATCTGCTGCTGTCTTTAAACCGGATCCTTTTGGCACGATCGAGCGATTTTCGGGCTTTTCGGCGTGCAATGGGCTAAGAAATCAGAAGATTCCCTGAAGATTCCTCGAAATGGCCCATTTCCCGTAGCGATGCGCGATTAGCGCTTTGCGCTAATCGCGCATCGGAAACTGCCTCTATTTCTTGATATGGAGCTCCGAAGTGCGATTTTTCTTCCTGCGCGAAGTTTTCGGCTTTCTGGTTGCTGACGTAAGTATGGCGTCGACTTTACGACGGATGACGTCAGTTGTGGGTCCCTGGTACAGAGCGACGTGGTGAGATACTGGAGGTAATGTGATGAAGAAACTCCGATGCGATATCGCGTCGGCGGGGAACGAGGGTGCTTGGGTTGGAGACTCGGCGCTTTCGACTGCCGATCGGTGATATCGCAATATCGCATCGGCGGGAAATGGAGGGGTGAATGAGTTGGACACTCGGTGCTTGCGACCGCCGATCGGCGATATCGCAATATCGCATTGGCGGAGACGTATGGGTGATGACCTGCATGGAGATGAAAGTGCGATGTTGTAATGCGATTTCGGGCTTTAAGGTTCTATAAAGTGTAAGTTTTGGGAGGAAAGAGCAAGTAAGTGGGTGTGAAGGGCATTGGAGGTTTCGGAAGGGGTCTGATTTCCTTAGATGGATTTTATACTTTGGAAGGAGTCCATTGTATGTTGGAGGTGGTTTTGGAGGTCAACGGTTCTTGCTGAGTTTCAGATAAACTGAGCAATTCCCGGGAGTACTTATGGTTATTTTTCAACCAGGGGGAGGGGTATTACGTAGGGGGATTTTACTTAATATTAATAGGGGAATGGGAAGAATAGGGAGCTAAATAATAATGTTAGTGGTTAATATGGAGATGGTAAGAAAGCGCTAAGTTCGGGAGAGCTTAGGCTGTTACAAGGGGGTAGGACCATACTTTAGGAGAAAATATGGAACAACTTTGAGTAAAGCAGATCTTTACTCAAGCCAGTGTTATGAAGATGATGAAACTTAAGAGGGGTCAAGCAGATCTTGACCTCTTTTGGGGAAGTTAGTTAATGATTGGGGAGGAAAGAGAAGGGGAGTCAGTTATAGCTCTTTTGAGTTTCTTGCATACAAATCCTTGTTGATTATGTCCTGACGATATGACACCTGAAAACCTGGAACTAGTCAGCAATTCAACAACCTCCGAACTACCTACCCAACCTACTTACCTAGCATTTTTTCTTCTTTGTTTGGGGGTGCACTTAGACTTGCAAACCCGTCATTAATTTTTTTTTTTTATGCTTTCCTATCTACATACTACCCTTATTTCTTCCAGAACCCAGATTAAGCTGTTGGGCTCCTCTGCTTCTCTACCTATCTAAGAATCTGCCAAGATTAAACTGTTTGGACAGATTTACAATCTCTATATTCTAAAACAGGAAATTTAAACCTAGGGAGACCAAGATTAAACTGTTTGGACCTCTCTTTAACTAGAAAAGTGGCAATACCGGGATAAATTTACAAAATTTGAAGGCAATTGGATGAACTTGAAGTAGCCTTCTTCACTTGGAGATTGCTAAACAAATATGGAGCATTGCAGCAAGCAAAGTACGACATATTTGGCCTGTAAAATGCCAATCATGAAAAATGAATAACCTGCTGCAGCAGGAAGCTAACAATAAAAATGATGATTTTGCGACAATTTCTTTTTGGGGAAAGGAAGAATTTACGACACTTTCGATTTCAAAGAAATGAGGAATTATGACACTTTCAAAAAAAAATACTAATCATATGCACACATTAATCAATCGATCTTTCATGAATGAAGACTTTACGACAATTCAATTTTCGAAGGAAAAGATGATTTTACAACACTTTCTTTCGACAAAGATCAATCAACTGAAAACTAACTCTAACTATAGAATGATAATGACAAAGAAAACATTAAAGAAAAATTAATAAATCCAATCAAAGTAGGGCTGGCTAAGGAGATGCAAAGACTTTTTCCAGAGACAAAACATCATTGACATTCAGCAACTCATTCAAACAAGAGAAAATTAGCAAAAACTTTCAATTCCTAGATGGGAAACTGGCCCTCAAGGGATCCGCACAGGCAATAGTTAGATACAGTGCATTGAATCACACTAGACCTATGCGGTAAGTGCATTGCAGTGGACTGTGTCCTTGATTAGACTGCGGTGGTGACAATGAGCCATTCTATTTTGACACAGTTTCGACTCAATTTTCAATGAAAGAGGATTGAAAACAATCAACGACCACAAGTACAGTATATAGAAATGTTTTAAGAGGCTGATAAGCTACAAAGATGGATAATTTGTTCCCCAGTGGTGTCACCAATTTGTTTTGGGAATATTTAGTGTTCTTGGAAAAATGCCTAACCCTCTAGATCTAGTAGTGGATTTAGAAACAACAGACAAAGTAATCTTAAACTTTTTTATAATCAACAAATAAAACAAGAGAGAAGAGAAACCTACTTGTAGTTTTTGTTAGCTCCTTGTCTCCTTTGACCGATCTTGTTGCTCCTTTTCATACTTAAGTCGCTTGGAAAGTACCTGCACAATCACAGAAACAAAAACCAATCAAAGCATAATGATCTATTGCTTATAAATAACATGGAATCGGAAACATGATATACGTATGAATGCATTAACATATAACACAAGCATAAGGAAAAAGTCTTGAAAACTTTATTAATAAGAGGAAAGATTACAACCCATATGAGCTCGATCCAGTGTTATCCTTCCAATTCAATCCTTCATCACCTCATGAAAATCAAGACACTCCAACACTATTACAATACTTGCACTCAATTCTAATCTCATATCACCAACATCTCCCTACAACTCAATATTTTCAGCCCCTAATCTCTTATATGAATGATATATTTATAGGTGAGTGAAGGAGGTTATGCCCTCAATGGTGTTCATGAATGCCTTTCTAAATTTAGAAATCAGTTCCATGGAAGAAGGGATAGGGGATTGATGTTTCCTAATTCCCTTTCTCATCCAAAAGCGAACTCAAAGGTGTAGGTTGCATTTGAGAAACTTCTAGAGGCTTCCAATGGATAAGGAATCTACAAACCCTCATGGAAATTTGCTCAAATTCACTCAGCGCAGGCCAAAGAGGGACCAAGTGTGCTGCATAGCACCCAATCAGTGTATGGTTTGTATTGCAGCGCACCCTAATGAATGCCTACCTACGCTAATCTTCTTAGAGGTAGTTTTTGGATGTTTTCAGTGATGGAACTTCTTTGGATGTAAGGCATTCTAATGACTAACTTCTTTAGGGCATGTAACAACTTGTACTAGGGTTTGATGGGTCCTAATAGTATCAATCCGTAAGTTGGGGTTGATGTGCCCAAAAGGATCTGTAACAACTATGAAGTCTAACCTAAACAATATAATATATATCATGGTAAAAGAGAAGATTATAGAGGGCTAGACTCTTGGTTTTTACATAAACCTATGGAAGTGGGATATACACAGTTATATAGTTTTGTATGCACTGTTGGCACAACTCAACCGCAGTGAATTCCTGACCATATATGACAAAACTACTGAAGCAACTTTGCTTGGAATAAACTATCATGATTTCCATAAACACTTCGTTGTTAACTCAATTCACAATTAATTAATTTATTACTTTGCTTGCAATCTATTCTCAAGCCGAAGTTTGAATGTGGAAAGAATTACAAGTGTTGGAATTGTCCACCTCAGAATGATTGTTGTCTCATTTGTTTTTTTCTGCAAACAGTGTTTAGTGTGTGGGTCTATGGTGTACAGTGACTATGAAAGGGTATGTCTTAAGTTTACTTGTTATTGATATTGATGTTTATTTCATCCAAAAGGAGACAAGACAATAGAAAATTGCATCCATATTGGAGAAGATCCAAAACCTAGTCCTCATTGGAAAGGTGAGAAGAAGAGGTAAGAAAGGATGATCCAAGAACAGTCAGAAGAGGAACACGAAAGATTTTTGATTTGTCAAATTAGGGAAATAAAGATTTATGTCATATGAGATGGGCCACTACGCATCTCCGTGTTTCGAGAAGAAGAATTCCAAGCAACAATAAATGTAGTTTGCAAGGAGTGCAAAATATTTAGTTCGAGTAAATGAGTTAGCATCCAAGCTTGAGGTAACTTTCTCCACGTTCTTCTTTTCTACTAATACCATTTGTGTTATAGGGTGGTAGGTGGACAATGGAGCATCTAGTGTCTAAACACATGGACTTTAAGAAAGAGTATTTTTGCAAACTATAAGAATGCAACTATGGCATAGAGGTGGAGTAGGGTGTTGATGCCCCATATCGTGTTATTTGAATGGGGCCCTTATCTTTTTGCATACCTTTAGGTGATGTTCTTGAGTTGTATGATGTCTTGCATGTTCTCAACTTCGATAAGAATCTTATTTCATTTACTTGCATGGAAGATCTAAATTGTGTGATTGAGTTTGATGATCAACAAATCATCATTAGAGGTCACAATCATGATCTTGGTTGTGAGTTTTAGCTAGAGGAGTGGCCTTTATAGTGTGCTAGTAGATTTGATGAAGCATTGTGCTTTAATGCATTAAAATGATAAATTGTGTAAGTTGTGGCACAAGCAGTTTGGTTATTTGCACTATGGAGTGGTTATGCGTGTATGCTCTATATTCCAACACAATAGAAGACAATGGTGAGTACAGTTGTTAAATTTGATGTGGATCATTATTCTCTTAATCTCAAGTGCCACTTTGTAGAGGTCGATGGAGAAAATCTTGGCTGTCCCAAAACCTAATTAAAATAATAAGAAAATCTGGTTCATATCAGCAAGGTTCTAATGAAGGAAAAGGGGCCTCTTTACAATCTAGTTTAGCAGAGAAGCTAGGATGGCTTACACAAACTTTGCAGGAGGCACAAGAATAAGTGGGAACACAAAAAGCTTCTTTCTAGGTGATTCATTCCCATAAATATTATAAAAGTTTGACACTAACCTTAAAATATTCCCCTAAATATTCCAGCCTGTAAAAGTTTAGCATTAACCTTAAATTATCAATTCCAGTCCGTGAAATTGCAAAATTACAGTGCGCAAATATTGCAGTTAATGAGGCCATCATTCTTTGATAAAACAAATCTTAAAGCAATGATACTACAGTTTTTTCTCTTCAACAATTAAATACCCACATCAGTTTCCCTTGGTTCTGTAATATTACACTACCATCAATTGTGTCCCTCTGAGTTTACAATGGTTGATTTTGTGAGAAACATGTGCTTAGTTTTAGCCTTTAGGTGCCTTTCTTTTGCCTTTCTAAAGATAAATACCTTTGCTATTAACCATCATCCCTAATTCATTTATCTTCAAGGCCTGTTTTATGGTTATCTTCATGTTGTCCACATGTATCCTTCTTGCCGTAGTGGAAAAAAAAACATAGTCGCTTCTAAAATTAAAAGCCTTATAGTGTTAATTTCTCCTGCCAAGCATGAAATTAATGGACAATAACTACTCACTCTAATAAGCCATTAATGGAAAAATTACCATCTATATATTTAATCCTAACCTCATGCTAACAATGTGAATGTTAAGTAGTACATAATTTTGCTGGAAAATATAAACCTTTTAAATATTGTTGTTGTTATAGTTGCGACTTGTTGCTAGTCCTTTTTCTTTAGGTGCAATTTCATCTTTGTCAGGTCAATGTTCTCAATGCTAAGAAACAAAATAATCATGTCCACAAAGGTTCTAACTTCTTACTAGCACTCATATTTGAAATAGAACAAAAAAGTGGCACTAGAAGGTATTAGAGTAGAAGTGTGTCTGGACTTAAGATCATGCCAGTCGGAAAAGAAATCTTTCCTATCTATATCAACTTTCCTATCAATTTTCTGTTGGAAATTATTCCTAATTATTTTCATTCTGGAAATGAGGCATTATTATGGTCACTCGGTTACCAAATCCGACCTATGGGGTTCTCTTGCTTCTCAAAAACATGTAACAACTATAGTGATAATATTTTTTTCCAATTTCTAGTTCATATTTTTTCGAAATATATTGAAATCCCTTTATGTAATATGCTCTTTGTATGCTAAACAACTTTAAGCAAGTGCCTGTAGGGCCCCCAATTTTAAACAAGCTCCTATCAGAAATAGATCCCTTTGAAGCACACAATTGATCATAATCATGAAAACATTGTCAAACACCCTTGCTGAAGAAATGATGAGAAAGGGAGAATAAATATACAGGTGCAAGGGTACCCTTGTAGTCTCTCAAGCAACTTGCAAGGAAGAAATATGTACTTGTTTGAAGAAACATAAACTAACCTATCATAAAATGGCAATGAAATGTGTGGGGAAAAATACACCTTGATGCCATATTTAAGATAATTACGTACTAGTGCTCCATTGCAATAAAGATATGTAAGCCCAAGGGCAGGGCATTATCCTCTTTAGCCCATCGAAAATGTCATCACAATCCCAAAACAGTGGTTGTGTACAAGAACAACCAACCTTTGACAGAACAAGAAAAATTAAACAACCACAATGTAGGAGATACATAGTAGGAACGAGGCCTTCCACAAAAATGCAGCCAATATCAAGTAGGCTATGAAACCAGCCTAAACTCCCTTTCTACATACATGCTGCCAAAACAACTTTGAAACCCTTTGGTCATCCTCAATCAAATTGTGAAAAGGTATGGCTTCAAATGACACCAATAAAAACACTCTCCGTGGAGCTCTTGACTTTTGCAAACTACAAAGCAACTCATCACAATATCTCCACCAAAGGTGAAAAATTATGCTACACAAAACCTCCATGTGTAGCACCTATAAACACATGACCTTCCATGGAGTCCACTGCAGTATTTTCCCAAAATGAACAAAGAATAAGTCCAAAAAATGTATTTTTGTAATCTTGTACTTAATATTTTATGTACATCATTGTAAAGGTGGCTTGGTCAAAGATCACTCATCTAACAATCCACCTGCTCCATTGAACTCTTGACTTACCTCCACCTATTGCAGCTCTAGACTCTTATACATAGCTAATGGAATGTAGAGTGTACATCACATCATGCACAATTTGACAATCTTATTTTGATACAACTTTCATTCTTCTATCTTTATGTGAGTATTTCCCATAATTACGAAGTTTGGCTGAATTGGGCCAAATAATTTAAAATCTGGAAAAAAAATCATACAATCAAATTATTTGGTGCAATTTACTTTGGATGGTATGTGTAATCAATGTAAAAATTTGGCATCAGGGAGATAAATATTGTGAATGCTCATGGAAAGATTTTGAGTTGAGTGTATAGTTCATAAAGAAAAAAAGGCATTGTTATTGTTAACAATTGATGAGCTCTTTTGTGATGGACAAACTCAGCTTCTGTGTTTCCTACTTCTAGCTTGGTAGCTTGTGATGTATCAAGTAGTTGATGTTTGTAGATGTCCTAATCATTATTCTAAGTTTTTGCAAATTTCTTCTTGGTTGCTGGAACCACAACTGTCACATGCTCTTTGCTGCTAGATATTGACACCATTGGTTGTCTTCCTCACTATGATCTAAAGATTCGACAATCAAATTTTTTCAAATGTCATCTTTGAATTAGGGTTTGCTTCCTTTTTCCCAAGGAAAACACTTCACGGGAAGTGCTTTTGAGTACTTCCTTATGAGATATAGATGGTAAATGGGGTAAATCATCGGCCCTAATTATGGATCCTAATGCCAGGGGATCAAGAGAGTAGAACTCATGACCTACTCAACTTTAGGGGAGAGATCTCACATCTGGCTTATAACCACTTGAGCTACCCAGTGAGGTTATTCAAGGTTTTCTTCTTGTGTAGGATATCTCTACTTTATTTGGGATTTCCTTGTCTTGGTTTTACCTCTTTTAATTTTTCATTTTACTTTCATTTTTTTGTGGGTCTAGTACCATTATCCTCTCATGTACTAATGGCCAGTGCAAAATTTTTGATCTCCAAATTTTAATTTTTTAAATTTAATATTTTCATTGGTTTTTGTAATGGACTATAAAACTATTTCATTCTCTTTAGAACCTTGAAACTTTGGTTCTAGGATTATATTTCCTTTAACAAGAGAGTTCAACAATGATGTAGAAAAAATTAATGTTTCCTCAATTTTGCAGTGGCTGCATTGGCCGTAGTCACCTCAAGGAGGGACCGAGGATTCTCAAAAGGCTATTTCAGAATTTACCAGGGGGGTGAAAGTGGGCATGATTTTGATCTCTTTATGGTGGCCTTGAATGAGGCAAGGAATTAGGTTTAGCCTATTAAGACCTGAATTTTGAAAAATTTATATAATGTTTTAGTTTGATGAGATGTATAGTGTCGAATTATTCAATACTAGTTTTTATGCATTCCCTTTGGTTTTCCCCATATCATATCGAATTTGGTAACTATGATATTTGCATCATTGGTTACCCTTGTTCATATCAGTTAGTCATAGCCTAACAATTTGGGATTTTTGGAATCCAGCAGATTTGGCCACCTCAAAGTTTCCCCTACTAAGAATTCTTCTCAAACTCTCCTTTACAATAAGAGGGAACTAGGGAAGCTCTCTTCACTTATAATTTCCATCTTAGGCAAAAAAACGCATAGTTGATGTTGGATAATGGTAGCCAAAAGAACTTGTATCACTTGTGATCTTATTACTAGGTTGTTGCGATCTACTTCTTAGCACGACCTACTAGCGGGTTCATAAGGTAGTGTATGATGCCTTCCGGGAGACCTATTGATTGCCCTAAGATTGTAAATCTCATAAACTTATGTCATCATCTCTCAATTCCTTGCGACATGGAGGGATGGACCTCAACTTAATCAATCTCCATAGGTTTAGGACTCTTATTTTGATTTAATGTTCACACTTTTCCCAACCTATGATATCCTACTCCATGGATTTCACACTTCAATAGGGAGTTACACTTTTAAGCATCTAGTCGAAACTCCAATTACTCATTTTCCATTAGGAATTTCTTAACTCAACTCAACGATGAAGCAATTTGAGTTACACCCCTCTAAGAACAAACTTGTTCGCGTATCCCAACAACCCAAGGATATGGTGGTTAACTCTTTTTGACACATGGTTCAACAATCCAAAGTTAGCTTGATTCTCCAACGAGGACATTCACATTATTACTTTGTAGAGGAACATGTTTTGTGTTTGTGGCATGTACTTTCACTTTAGAGTATGCTCTTTGTGACCATTTCCCAACATCCACATAGGTCAATCAATTTGACACACACTGCTCCAAATATAAAATATATGAAAACTACAAAAAATGACTGAATATAAAAATTAGAGGAGACATAACAAGATGAACATCAAAAAAATTTGTACAATTTATTTTGTGGATTGTTGGGAATTGAATGCACTTGAAATGTGCCAGAAATTTGTTCCATTCCTTTGGAAGCTTTCTGTCCAAAAATTAATCTATAAACTCCTTGATATGATGCCACTAGTGAGAAGATGGTGAAAAATGAATCAAATGAACATTTGCATGACTTAAATAAGTGAGAATCAAGGTTTGGGAGGACTTCACCTCCATTTTTTGATGTAGGAATAAACAGAGAACTAAAATAAATTTTTTATTAGTTATTTTTATATGCTTGTAGGTGTCATTTGGAAGAGGGAGAATTTAGAATTACTCACGATATTGTGGTAATCCTGGGACTTCTTATTACTTGGAAACGCCACTCTTAAGTACTAGGGGTCTTACTTTAGTAAAGGACATCGCCACTTATGTTGCTTGTCATCCATTATGTACCGAGGATGATAGGGAAATCCCAAAAGATACTAACATGCTTGGAGGATGGGGTACAGAGCATTGGTTTCTTTTCTAACATTCTACCCACATTTACCCAACCCTTCATCTATTTCCACCTACCACGATTTTGTACACATACAACTAATGGAATGTAGAGTGTGCAACAAGCAATATTTTCTTCGTAATTGCATTCTTTTGTGAATAATTGCATTGTTGAGTACTTATTTAGGTTCCAAGTTAGGTGCCTCTCTCAAACCTTCACTAGAAAGCTCCTTGATTTGCTTGATGGCCTGCATGCATTCCTCTACATGTTGTCAAACCCTATTTGGGTTTTGGGTAGAAACTTCCTAGGGTGAAAGGGAGTTGAGAATCTCTCCCCCGCCCTCTTGTTGCATCCCTTAATATGATTTTTGATTATAATTTTATGTCTACATCAGTTTAACTTCAAAGTCATTCCTTTCCTATTTAATTTGTTTTGGAAACTATGTTTTTATTCTTATGTCTAAGTTGAAAATTATTTCCATGGGATAGCTCTAGTGTTTGAGTGCTTTAAGCTTCATGTAGGAGTTTTCAAGGTTCCTTCCCAGGGCTGGCTTCCCCTTTTGTGTGCCTCTCTCGACATCCCTAGTGGGTTAGTCTTGGTTTACATTCGATACCATCTCCAAATTGTAGGGAAATGTCCGGGTTTCCCCACCTTGTTTTCCCTACAAAAGAAGTTGAAATTTTTCTCCACGTTGTGAATTTTATGTCGTTAAATATTTACGTAAAAATAATATATTTGTTGAAGTGCAAATATTAGACACATAGATCATATTTCTTTGTTCCCTAATTTTTAGAAGGTGCTTCTTTTGAAACTGTCCATGTGTGCAAAATCCTGGGGGCGTTGTTGTGAGGTTTTCTTTAGGAAAATGTTGAAAATGCTCTCTGAATTGTGAATTTTATGCCTTCAAATATTTGTGTAAAAAGCATATATTCATAAAAGTGTGCATATGACACAGATAGACATATTTCTTTGGTGTCAAATTCTTTGAAGGTGCTTGTTTTGTTGTCCATGTGTGTGTGTTAATTTCTCTAACCCCAGATTTTGGCTAGTCATTGACTCAACATATTCCTTTTTTATTACATAATTATTGCTACAAATCTACTGAATAAAAAACATTATTGAGATTTTAACACAAATAAAAATAAACAATGGAAGCAAAATAATCACATCAATCTCATACACATACACACATAGATCTCTGCCTTTCAAATCTATTGTTTTAATAATTAATCTTCAACATACAAGGGCTCCCTTACTGGTATAATGCCCCATTGACAAAAAATACAAATACAACAAAACTTTGGGAAATTCCAGCCGATCAAACCCTCCAAAAAGCATCATTTGATCTTGCTGGCTAATATTGATCCTTCTCCCTTGCTATCCCTTGTACTCCTCCTTAGACTTCGCACACTTGGATGAATGTCCTCCAGCCAATCATTGAGATCCTCACTATCTCATTGTCTCATGCTCACTAATGTGTCTTCTCTTTTAGCCTAGCATTCGTTTTATAATTTTGAGTTATTGATTGAATCCAAAACTATGATCTCCAAGGTGATTCATTGTTGAGATTAGATCTCAACATCACTTGAGATCAATGGTTGAGATTCATTTAATTCATTAATGCAAATAGCCTCTACATTTCATTAGGTTAACTCACTTTTTCTTATAAAAGCCAATTACTTTAATAATTCTATTAATTAAAGTAATTTTCAAGGTTAAGAGTCTTTTGGACTATTGCCACATGTTTACACACTTAGATTTGTGTGGAAGTACCTATCCAATGCCTTGGGATACATTTTGTAGATTATAGTTTTCCTATGAGGGTGTAGCGACGATGAAATAAGTGCATCAATTTTAGGCATCTTGTGGTTGTTGTATGCAAGCATGATTGTTTGGTGTTTCCCAAACTTAGATAGAGCCATATTTAGTATGTTTTTATAGTTTGACTTAGATGATCACTTTTCTTAATTTAGGTGTTTTTCTTAGTTTTGTTTTATGCACAGATTTATGTTTAAGAAAAGGGCACAGTAGAGAAGTGTTCTATATTTTGAGCAAGGGACACACTTCTAGGTAGGAGGTACTCTATTCTAGGAAGCTTTTTCCATGCATGTTAGGTGCTTTATCCGAGAATCCCAAGAGTGGCGCTATTGTAGCAATAAGAAATTCTCTTATTTTGAGTTCTTCATTAGTATATTTTTTATTCCATGCAATACCTCAATAATCTATGATCAAATTACAGTTAATATTGTCATAATATTTTGACTTACGCTCTTTTAGAGGGAAACTAGAGGGTGTGTCATGCTTGCACGTCACAATTGTTTCATGCAGAGTTTACCTGGCACGAGTTTTGTGGACCTAGGCAGCCAGATACCTGTTGGAATTCAAGAGGAAACAAACTACAAAGTGGGAAAGAGGTTTCGCAGTTAACCTGTCTTTCACATTATGGTTGGAGTTAGTTTGTAGGCAAGATGCTAGATACCCCAACTTCCTTTTTATGACTGACTGCAAGATTTAATTCTTCGACATATTCCTCACTCAATTGTCACTAAGAAATGGGTTTTCTCATAAGTGCTTCACATCTATAAACTTTACCAGAGATTTTATTGAGTCTTTGGATGTGGTTATCTTTTCAAAGAACACACGTACAAGAAAACAAGAAATAACATGCCCGACTAATTTCAAGTTATCTTCTTGTGAATAGGGTGTTCCCTTCCATAAACTTGATGACTCGTTGTTCTTCTTTCTAGTGAACAAATTCGGGACTTTTCAAGAATTGTGAGACAATTCCAACCCCATAAATATTAGTTTCTTATTTAAATTTATACCCACTAGATTAGAACCCACACAAGGAGAATTCCATTCCCATTTCAAAAGAACCCGCAATCGACTTATTCCATGCTATTTAATATTTTATGTATTTTTTCGCATCCTTGGCCTGTGACATAAAGACGCAACATGCTACCCTGCATTTTCTATACTAACACTCCTATACAATAATAAAGTATGCCCAAATCTATCATTTCAAATTATCTATGAAGCTCACCTTTTGGTTTTTTAATTATTGAAGTTGTTACCTATATTGATGAGATCGTCTACAACCGAGGCCATAGTGACAATATTTGTTAGAGTTTTATCCGTGCTGTACTAAAGGTGTTTTTTCTTCATCAACATTACAATACATTGCAGTTTCCATTCAGCAGAGAAGTGTACTCAGTAGAAGCCTTGGTCTGCATGCAAATGGGTTGAATTCATAGCAGACTTTATCTATTGTTTTGAAGGTGTTTCTCCTTCAATAATACTTCATCTCAGTAGATCCTTTCAATCTACACCTTCAGCAGATGCATAAAACCTTGGGGTACATGCTATAGATTCCAGTTTTGTTGTAAGGGTATAACAACGATGAAAGAAGCCCATGGATTTTAGGCATCTTATGGTTGTTATTTGCAAGCATGCTTGTCTAGTGTTTCCCAAACTTATATAGAGCCATATTTAGTATACTTTTATAGTTTGACTTAGATGCTCACTTTTCTTAATTTAGGTGTTTTTCTTAGTACTATTTTATGCACATATTTATCTTTAAAAAAAGTGCACATTAGAGAAGGGTTCTATATTTTGAGTAAGGGACACTCTTCTAGGTAGGAGGTACTCCATTCTAGGGAGCTTCTGTCATGCATGTTAGGTGCTTTATCCTAGACAGAGTTCCAAGTCCCTTCTTCCTTAACAAATTCCCAGCTAGACAAGACATCGGTGGACAGAGTTCCAAGTCCCTGAATTTTCCAAAAACCCACCTGAGCCTAGATATCTAGCCTAAAATCCTTTACATTCTAATCATCTCTTAGCTGTGACTTCATAGAGAGAGCCCTCTTTGGTTTAGTAGGGATAGCTACCAAACTAAAATCTTGGTTTATGGTTACCTCCATTGATCTCCTCATCATCTTGAGACATTGTGGAGGATAACAGAGAGCATGACAACTAGGGAGTGCCAATGTGTTCTAGTGAATGTAAGGTTCCCAAGTCATGGAAAAATATAATGCTAGTTGTGAGGTCATGACTACCAAGGTGTGTTAGGGAATTCTAGGGCATGCTAACATGTGCCAGATAGTACAAAGACATGCCAAACAAGCTAATATGTTCCAAGTGCTAAGGCATGCCAAGATGTACAAGGGTTCCAAGTCACTGCCTCATCTTCTTCCATATGCTATCCACTTATGACATTTCCTTTGCAATATTTGGTTCATTTGCTAGTTATAGGTCATTTATAGGTTATAAATGTCTTCAGAGTTTCACTTCTAATTGAGTATTCCATTGAACATATTGATTCTCTTATACATAACTATTTTTCCCTCCACCCACTTTTCATAACTTCAATAACCATTAGTTAGGGACCTGCAGCTTCGATGTTGCTTTTCTTATTTAGTAAATTATTGCTGAATTTACAGAAAGTTGTATAATTTACAATTTTTTAAGTTTCAAGGTCTAATTTTTAAAAGTATAATTCTTTAAAGGGTTCTAGCTTAATGGAAGAGCACCTTCTTTACAAGCAGGAGGTTGGTGGTTCGATTCCATCGTGCCCTGACATCCATATGAAATGGAAACGATCAATTTTTGGTGATGGAGGCTCTTTTGACCATCACCAATGAGCTTTGGTGACATTTTTCAACCCTTACCAAAAATATGAAATGGTGATGGTCAACGAACACCACCATATATAGGCATCAATATTGACGACCCTCAAAGGTTAGTAACCATAAATCGTTGTTATTGATACGAAATGATGACAGTTGTTGTCCGTCATTATAGTCATTATTCGTGACGGACCTTGAATTTCACCACAACACCTATACTTATGGAAATGTGGCTTTTGGTGATAGTCAACGAACATCACCATATATATATACCAACAATGATGACCATTAAACAATAAATCATTATTGTTCATATGAAATGGTTATGGTCATTATCCATAATTATAATCAATATTCGTGATGGACCTTGAATGTCACCATAACACCTATACTTTTTGTGACACCACCTTTGGTGACGTTCAGTTTTTGGTGACTGGGGCTATGGTCTATCACCATTGCTCATATGCAATGGTGACGGTCACTATCCATCACTATAAATCATTATTGGTGATGAACTTTTAATGTCACTACAACACCTATACTTTTGGCGACGCCGCATTTGGTGACGTTCACTTTTTGGTGACAGACGCTATGGTTTGTCACCATTGCTCATATGAAATGGTGACGGTCACTATTCGTCATTATAAATCATTATTGGTGACAGAATTTGTATGTCACTACAACACCTATACTTTTGGCGACGCCACCTTTGGTGACGTTCAATTTTTGTTAACGAATGCTCTTTTGACAGTCACCAATGAGCTTAAGATGACATTGTTTGCCCCTCACCAATGTCCTTTTTTCTTGTAGTGGTGGCACATCCGTCAAACTAGGCTCGCAAGCTGATATATTTTCAACAAACTTTACATCTCTTCTAATGATAAATTTTTTGGATTTAGGTGAAAGAAGTCTATATCCTGTGAAATCTTCATAATATCCAACAAAAATACATTTTTCACTCTTAGGTTCTAAGGCTTTATGTTTCTCATCGAGAATATGGGCCCACGCTTCACTTCCAAAAACAAAAAAGTGACTTACATCTGGTTTAATTAAGCTCCATGCTTCTTCTGGGGTGATATTCTTTAAAACCTTAGTAGGAGTGTGATTTACTATGTAATTTGCATAGTTAATTGCTTCTACCAAAAAATTAAGACTAAGTCCTTTAAATTGAAGCATACAATTAGCCATTTACTTTAAGGTGTGGTTCTTGTTTTCAGCTACACCATTTTGTTGTGGAGTATATGGAACATTATGTTGCATTCGAATTCCATGCTCAGTGCAAAAGTTGGTGAATTTGTTGTTAACATATTCTCCTCCATTATCAGATCTTATCTTAAGAATTTGATGTCCAGATTGTTTCTCAATAAAGGCCTTAAAGGCCAAGACCATGTTAAATACTTCACTCTTGAGTTTAATAAGTATACCTAAGTGCGTATGGAGTAATCGTCAATTAAAGCTAAGAAATACTTGTAACCAGAGAATGAAACAACTGGAAGTGGACCACATAAATCACTATGCACAAGTTGTAAAGGGGTTGAGGCGTGCCAAGAGGCACATTTTTCAAAACTATCTTGAAGATGTTTTCTGAGTACACATCCAGAACGAACACCATCTCTACAAGATACCATAGGAAGACCTGTCACCATATTTTATTTACATAGATTTTGAAGGAAGCGATAGTTTAAGTGACCAAATCGTTCATGCCAAAGTTTAGTCACTTCATCATTATGAGGAAAAAATACCGAGGGAAGAGTTGATGACCCAAATTTGTTAAAATTATACATCCTTGTAGAATCATCAGTAGTGCCAGTAACTAAAATATGTCTAGGATCTCTTAGGTCCTTAATTACAACATAATGAGGTGAAAATTCAACGATTTTACCGTCACCTTAATGAGTTATCTGATATACAGATAGAAGGTTGCAGGATAAGGCTGGAACACATAATACATCATTAAATTGACCATTGTCTAGATGAATAGTTCCAGTCCCAACAACACTAAGAGATCTATCATCACCAACATATATATTTTTGGTGTTACAAACATTTAAAGAAGAAAACATGGCTTTGTTTTTTTCCATGTGATAAGAAGCTCCAAAATCAATGAGCCACTCATGAGAATGAGAAGAAGAAGATACATTTAGTGCATAGCCAGATTGAGATGCTTGACAACCACATGCAAAAAGTGCTATTCCTGAAGATGAAGTTGAAGTTGAAGAGTGCTCTAAATGGATGTTATGCTTCTTCATTGCTGCTTCCAAGGCTTCCATCTTCTTAAAGCATTTGGATTCTAAGTGGTCATCT